>OMNN01099635.1:7579-32453 GCA_900302755.1 Chromis chromis | reverse complement strand
CCCCACTCTACACACACACACACACTTTCTCTTTATTTTCCCGGGTGATGAAGTTTGTCTGGCCGGTGTTCAGTCACTTCCCTTTGTCACAAACTGACCGTCAATGGGCCGAACCATCCGGCTCTACCCTGCTCATTTTCCACCTCTGAATTAAACATTAATGCCGCTTGACAGCAATAAATAACATTTATCACAATGGGGATCTAATAATGATTTGGCTAAGCTCGGGCTGCTCATCAGAGCCCATCAACTGACGAATATGGCAGTGTGATTATGCCGGCAGCTGTCTGTGACAACTGTATCTAAATCACTCGGAGCATGTCTACGTCTCTTTGATCTCCTGAATGCACGTTGTTATTGCAGAGTTGTCTTTCCATTCATCTCCCCTCTCTTTACGTAATTACCGTTCCAATCACAGATATCATTATGTGGTCATTAAAGCCACTCCGCTCGCTTCGTTCTCATAGGTTTACCGTATATAAGCATTTACAGCAATCACCCAAAAACACAATGTAATTTGCTCCTCAGTCTCTGTTTCAGTGTGTGGCCTTAGGCAGCCATGTTTGATTAAATCTTTCTTATATATTCTGATGACTTCTTTTTTTTTTCCTCTGGTGAAGACTGTAAAACATTTTATGATGAAAGTTATTTCATTTCGTCTTCAGTGCAGCAGATTTTTCTCCTCTGCAAGTTAAATGGTGCCTGTGCTTAGTTTTTGGCTTTGAAAGCGAGATATCAAAAATAACCATGAAATGCATTAAAAGCTGTCCTCAAAACACAGACCAAAATGTGTGTTTTTCAATGCACGTTTCTACATTTGTGCACATGCATTCATTCAAGTAATCATATCAAATGTCAGCCTTTCTATCTGCCGAGGGAATTCACCAACGTGATTGTAGCCGCTGTTTACATAGCTTCAAGCGCTAATGCGAAAGCTAATGCTAATGCTAATGCTAACGAGGCACTTGGAGGGCTGCACGACGCCATCAGTGAGCTCCTGACTAAACACCCGGACAGCTTTGTAGTGGTTGCAGACCAACCACACCTGTTTAAAGACTGTGATCCCCAAGTTCAAGCAATTTGTGGACTTTAACTCCAGAGGAGAGAACACACTGGACTTGGTGTACACAAACTCCCCAGAAGCATACAAGGCAACCCCCTGCCCCCACCTCGGCCTTTCTGACCACCTATCTGTTATGCTGGTGCCTACGTACAAACCACTACTGAAACGCAGCAGACCAGTGGTAAAACAAACCAGGATCTGGCCAGACGGTGCAAACTCGGCACTTCAAGACTGCTTCACGCACACTGACTGGGAGGTTTTCAAGACAGCAGCCTCCCAGGGGGATCAGACAGACATTGAGGAATATGCTGAAGCGGTAACCAGCTACTTTGCGAAGTGTAGAGGATGTCACTGTAATTAAGACCTTCACTGCACGTGGCAACAAGAAACCCTGGATGACTGCAGAGGTACGCTCGCTGCTGGCAGCCCGAGATGCAGCCTTCAGGGTTGGGGACAAGATTGCTCTCCGCTCAGCCAGGTCTGTGCTCTCAAAGGGTATCAAGGCTACGAAACGCACCTACGCAAAGAAAATCCAGGGATACCTCTGTGACACAGGAAACACCAGACAGATGTGGCAGGGAGTCCAAGCGCTGACGGATTACAAATCCAGGCAGGGGGTCGACGACGACGACGCTTCTCTTCCAGACAGGCTCAACAACTTCTTTGCACGCTTTGAAGCATCTAACCTGACACCTGGAGGGAGGGCTGGTCCTTCTCCACCATCTGTCGGATCAGCTCTCACCATCAGCACAGCAGACACATGGAGGACCCTTACCAGGGTCAACCCACGAAAAGCGGCAGGTCCGGATAACATCCCAGGACGTATGCTCAGAGTCTGCGCTAGTGAGCTGGCAGATGTTCTGACTGACATCTTCAACATCTCCCTCAGTCAGGCCATCTTCCCCAGATGCTTTAAAACATCCACGATTGTCCCAGTGGCAAAGAAACCAGTTGTGTCCTGTCTGAATGACTACCGCGCCGTCGCACTGACAACAATTGTGATGAAGTGTTTTGAACGGCTCGTCAAACCACACATCACAGCCAGCCTCCCTGCATCACTTGACCCGTTCCAGTTTGCTTATCATCCCTACCGCTCCACAGAGGATGCAATATCCACCACCCTGCACTCAGTCATCACCCATCTGAACCATAAAGACACCTACGCCAGAATCTTGTACATTGATTTCAGTTGGACTTTCTGACCGAGAGACCACAGTCTGTCCATGTCAGAAATAACATCTCCAACTCCATCACGCTGAGCACTGGATCTCCTCAAGGCTGTGTATTCAGTCCTTTGTTGTTTACACTGCTAACACACGACTGTGTATCCAGACACGAGGGGAACCAGATCATAAAGTTCGTGGAAGACTCAACAGTGGTGGGAAATGAGGAATCAATGTACAGGGAAAGGTTATAGACCTAGAGGGCTGGTGCAGAGAGAACAACTTGGTACTCAACGTGGACAAAACGAAGGAGATGATCATCGACTTCCAGAGGTCACGGCCTGAGCACGCTGCCCTCAGCATCAGTGGCCACACAGTGGAGAGAGTGGAGAACATCAAGTTCCTCGGATTGCAGATCTCGCAGGAACTGAGCTGGAACAAGAACACCTCAGGGATCAGGAGACAGGCCCAGCAGAGACTGCACTTCCTAAGGAAGCTGAAACAAGCCTCTCTCCCCACCAGCATCCTCAGGACCTTCTATAGAGGTGTGGTTGAGAAAGTTATGACATACTCTATCTCTACATGGTACTCCAGCTGCAGTATGTCAGACAAAAAAGCCCTGCAGAGGATAGTTAGGGGAGCTGAGAGGGTC
Source organism: Chromis chromis (assembly GCA_900302755.1). Taxonomy (NCBI): domain Eukaryota; kingdom Metazoa; phylum Chordata; class Actinopteri; family Pomacentridae; genus Chromis; species Chromis chromis. Next base: position 29,575 of record OMNN01099635.1, on the reverse strand, counting down.
ATCGGAGTTTCCCTCCCCTCTGTCCAGGAAGTCTTCCAGAGCCGCTGCAGGAGCAGGGCACAGACCACTGTCAGGGACCCTTCACACCCTCAACACAATCACTTTGTACTGCTGCCATCAGGCAAACGGTTCCGAAGCTTCCAAGCCAGAACCACCAGACTGATCAACAGCTTCCTCCCACAAGCTGTTAGAATGCTGAACCGTTGACCGGGAATTTGCACACTACTGCACCTTAATGTTAGTCGAAGTTTCAGGTTTTAATTATTTATAAACCACGAATCACTTTAACTGGGACTTTAAAAACAGGCTGCTACTTTGGACACTTCAACAGACAAAGAGACAATTTCAATGTCAATTTCATTTAATTTCATTTTCAATTTAACTGAGACGTCTCAGGGATGTGTGCGTGAATGTGTATGTATGTGTATTTGGGGGTGGGGTGGGGCTGAGGGGGTTAAACGTGTGTTAAACGTGTGTTTAAATGTGTGTTCTGTTTTTTTTATTCTTTATTGGATTCCTAGGGAAACGCCCTCTCATTTTGACTGCACTACAGTTGTATGTACACCTAAATGACAGTAAAGTTTTATTTTATTTTATTTTATTTGATATACAGTACAAACATAATGTGGTCAGGTATTATTAGGCTTGTGCCCGCCGCCCCTCAATCACAGCGTGTGATTCACACAGCACCGAGAGAAATTGAAGTCAAACAGAACATCATGATGAGAGTATTCTTCAGCGCTGCTTTTGATCTTTCTGTTTCATTTGACAGAAAAGCACTATTCTCAGACAAGTCTCTTTTTTTGATCTCAGAAAGCATAATAAAAGTCTCGGCTATGTGCCTTTAAGATAAGATAGCCATCAGACCTTGTGAAGATGAAAAATATCAAAGATAATTAGAGCGAGGGTGAAAAAAGATAATTAAATTGTATGCTGGGAATGTTAACGGCATGGGCTTCGTTTAATAAGCAGATTCATTAACTGCAGTGCTGTATCAGTTTTCCATTTGTGTTTGATTAATAATGAGCAGGACACATTTAATAAGAATAAAACATTCATCATAAACACACATAAATCAACTAATCGTATTTCTTTGGCAAATAGTACAATTGGATCTCATTAAACTCTCTCCATTCAGTGGTATCCTGCATGTTAATTGAAATGCCTTAGAACCTTTCAAAATGTGTTCAAGTTAATCATTTGGTTTGATTCACAATTAGTCTAATCTCTGTCAGTGGGAAATGGAAAGTCCAGCCAAAGAGTGTATCAATTCCGCCTGACGACTGGGTCTGAGTCACCTTTTATGCTTGTGATTGGTTGTTAAGTTCCATTTCAGAGGAGATATCAAGAGGCCACACAAAGCAGGAGCTCATTAATCTTCCATGAAACTGCAAGGAAATTGAGTTCAGAATTGGGACCGAAATCCCCCCAAAATGGTTCAAGGCTTCCTGTGATTCTTAATGGCAGCTGAACAAAGCAAAGTAGAGGTGCTGAAGCATGGTGCTCATATAGGACCGAGTCAGTCTGCACTTTATTTATAGACTGATCATCTGGTGGCACAAATAGAAAGATACTACTTATGTTTGTTCTAGTCTTTGATGCCACCAAAGTCAGCCTTTAATCACGCTTAATGCATCGGATCAATTGTTTTCTAATGGTACCTCATTCATATTAAATGAGAGAAACCGCAATATGTGACTGCATTTGTGAACCACGTTTGACTTATCTTGCTTTTGCAATAATGAGCCATTTCTCAAGTCTGATTATTTTCTGAAGCATTTCTGAGGCATTTTTAGTCATCATCAGGAGCAGTAGCAGAAAGCTGACAGAAAACTATGGAGAGAAAACCAAGAAAGTACGGTTTATGGTTGGTGCCTTAACCCCTGTACCACAGGGATGCCCCCTAATAAAAATTGCATCGTGTTTTTATTTAAAGTTGCACCACTGTTTTGTTTTGCTTGGGATTTTTTGACCTCTTGGGTGACGGGAAAATCAAGTTGTAAACACAACAATGAAATGCAGTCATCTTATAGAACTGACAGTTCTTACCACAAATACACTAGTGAACACTTTATGTACAGATCCAACTGATATGGAGCAGATTCAGACAAAGTTTTTATAGGAAAGTCTTGCCACTTGGCAGCCATCTGGATAACACCCCAGAGCAGTTATTTCGGAGTAACAAGATCAGGCACCTATCTAAATGAATGGGGAACTGCAATTTTAATTGTCAACAGCATATACACCGATCAGCCACAATATCATGACCACTGACAGGTGAAGTGAATAGCATTGATCATATTGGTACTATGTGGTGTTCTGCTGGAAAACCTTGGATTTTGGCATCTGTGTTGATGAGACTTAGACACCCAAATAATAACATCTTGAGGAACATGACAATGTCCCAAGATGTTGATTTGACCTCCAAGCTTCCTAGACCCCATTCTGATCAAGCATCAACAGGATGCAGTGGAACAAGTTTGATTGACAGAGGCCCCACTGCACAAGCCAGAGTACCCAAAGGATCCACTGCCAACGTCCTGGTGCCAGACCCCATAGGACATTGAGAGCCATAGAATCGAAACAATGAGCTGAAAGATGCTGAAACATTCAGTGTAGCTCAGGGAAATAGCAGGGTCAATTATTTGTGGTTTTATCACCTATTTAACATTACAATAAGCAATTTTACCTTAAACACATACAAATAAGTGAAGCAGCTTTAAGTGTATGCTGTCATTATGCTGAAAATAAAAATGAATAATAATATACAACTGAAGCAGTGCATTAAAGTTTGTAGCAACAAGAATGCATTACAGACTGCCAAAACAAAAATACATTAAAGATTCATTACTTATGAAAAAAAGCAGGGTCAGAATGTTCCTCCAAAGTTCAGACTCCGGCTAATACGGGAATAGTGGAGCAACTTTCATAAAAGGTTTGGGTTCATTCAGAGCTGCATGTAATGAATTGATTATAAATAGCACTTTAAAAGGGTTATTCAAAGCCCACTCCAAAAGAGTAAACATCCACTGTGACAGGCAGCTGTTTTCACTCGTATCTCTCACTACACTTCACTGGACTCTTCAAAGCACCACTTAAATGAAGAATGATACAGAGATGCCTGTGGCAAGAAGAGAGCATCTTTGACTGCATACAAACTAGCCCATACCAGCGCACTGTATCTGATGATTGGTGCCTGCTTCGGTTCAGAGTAAGCTGACTTAAAGACATGGCAAGGAGCCTCACCCTAATCTGCTCCTCACAATGCATCGTTCATGGCAAGTCAACAGTCTGATGTTCTATGCATTTAGAATAGATGGAGTGAGTCAAACAGTTATCCACTGGTCTTGTGCAGAATTTAATCAGTTTTCCTCTCACTCACTTATACCATGGAAATGAATACACATTCACTGGAGTGAAGTTTGTGTTCAGTCACCACCGCCCTCCACACACTGTGATATATTTTATAGTTGTACAACAGCTGCACTGCAGTGAAGAACAATCTGAATGACAAACAGAAAGACAGCAGTAACTAAACGTAATGATCATGACATTATGAATGTTTCTGCTGCTTCTGAAAATCTTATATCACACAAATCAAACACAACCATTCACTGGTCTACTTCAGGTGATCTGATCTCACGCTATGTTTGCGTTTCAATGCATCACCATCAAACATAACCTCAGTCGTGCCGTGCTTTGTTAGCTGTTGCACTTTCTCTCTTTAAAGCTGATGTAATCAATACTTTACATCAACAAAGCATCACATGACTGCCTGTATGTGGAAGGTGTTGCTCTTAGTGATGGATGTTTCCTGTTTGCTAACATTTGCAATATCATTTTAAAAAGCGGTAGTGTGTCACTGTTGTGTTTACAGCTTGTTTACACTATGCTCAAGGTCCATAAATATTCTGTATTGTTGTTATTGTCAACAAATCCCATGTGGAACAGAAGAAAAGAAAGACATGCAGCTCGATGCTTTCTGTTTTCGCCTGTTGATGGTTCACAGCATCAAGGCCACTTGTTCCTACTGAAGATGTACATGTTTTGAAAAAATGTGTTTATTGTGGTAAACTGAAGGAATATCAGTGTGATGGTGTACTGCATTTGTACATTAATAGTTTTTGGACAGTTGAGCTACAGTCAAGCCTGAAATTATTCATACCCCTGGTAAATTTGCCACTTTTTGTTCAAATGTAAATAAAAGCTGAGAAATATTTTTTCCACAATGATGCCTCTTGTACATCATCTTATTATCTTCTGGGAGACACCTGTGTCATTTCCAATCAAGGAAAAACTTGTTGGTTGAGTAAAAGTAACATTAAGTCCAAATTTACCAGGGGTATGAATAATTTCGGGCTTGACTGTATATGGCAGAGATGAATAAGCTAAATCAAGCTTTGGCAACAAAAAATATAGTTATTGGGATCAATGAATTGCACACTGTGGTCTTTTCATGCAATGTGACCTAAAAATACAGAATATCATTGGACTTGTATATTATTTTACAGCAGATGTTTGAAAGTCCTTCTCTGGTTGTTGATTTAACCCCCCAAAAAACTCATCTTTGTGTATGAAAGTTCTGTATTTATATTTTCTTCCCTGAAAATATTCCCTCCCTGCTTTAAAATGGCTTAGATGTAACTCTACACTTGCTGCAGCTCAAGCACACCATCTCACCTATGGCTTTGCTCCAACACTGTCAAACTACTCTATAATACATAAAAGCAAGTTGTAAGATTTAACTAACAGATTCTGAAGAAGAATAATGATACAGAAAGTCCCACTCTACAAGCTGACAGGATTGGTTCTTCAGGTTTGTTATGTTTGAAACCCTGGAAGACAAAATTTGTGTTTTAGAGACCGTCATCAGTACACTGCAGTTTCAAAGTGGAAATGCTCAGTTGTGGCACTGACTGCATTTTCCCCTCATAATATGCCTTTGAGCATATAAAAACACCACATGGACATGTTAACAAGGTGAAAAAAGCTTGATTTTCGCCAGAGGGGGCCTTTAAACATAGCTTCTTTTTTTTTTTCTTTTTTTAATGAATGCAGAGGGCAACAAATTGTCCAAAGTTACTGATTTCACTCCTAAAGAAATAGTAAATGCTGTAAATAAATAATAAAGGAAAATGTCAGAACGGTAGAAAAACATCATGTGGAAATTGTGTGGGGAAAAAGAAAATCAGAAACAAGGAAACCTTGAGAGAGTTTGCTAGTTTTGGGGCCCCTGGTGGCTGTAGGTTTGCTTATGCCTCAGGCTGTCTATCCGTGCATGGATGTCCACAGACACCCTTGTGCACGTACACGCTGACGGATATACATCCACATATATACATTTACATACATGTTTACAAATCAGTCCTAAAGCACAGTGAAATGTAATTGTATGAGGTAATACCCTTGATGTAAACAGAGAAGCTTATGAAAAGTATAGTGGTGACCTCAATCACTGGAGTGGATCAAAAACACTTGTCAGCCAGGCATTTTCAATTTCAGGCACATCTGTTTACATATCATGTGATGTTTGGATTATATTGCAGACAAATCCCCATGGAAAACTGTTGTAAACTGTTCTCATAAATGGCTGTTTACTGTTGCATTAGTATTATATAATCCTTTTGCTGCTTAGTTTCCATTGTGAGAAATTAGGAAACTGTTATTAGGCTCCAGCGGCATCTAGATTTAATTTCCTCCCTTTGCCCCACTCTTTGAGAACAGCCTCCGTATGGTCCAAACATACCAACCTTTACAAGCTTCCTGGTATTTGGACCAACTCCTGATGGAGAAGTAATATCATCCTTTTCCATGTCCACATCATTTCCAACACAGCGGGGATTTGTTTCATTTATGTAACAATGAAAGCAGCTGGCAGAGTGCCCACATGTTGCTAAATGGAACACCGAAGCCAAGAAGCAAGGTGCTTTTTAAACAGCGATGGAGAGACACCAGAGAGCGCTTGTGGGGAAGAATGAAAGAATTGGATGGCAGAATAGAAAGCAATCAATGCCTCTTTGTGTTGTGCACAACTTTTACCCAATAGCTCTTTCGCTCTAGGAGCATTCGTGAAGAAAATACATGAATCAAGTTTAACTATAGTACGGCAGAGTTATAGAATGTGGTAGCAGTCAGTGAAAGACAGTCGAACAACGTAAGTGCTTGCAGCTGTATGAAACTGTATATTCCTTGGCCCGTATTCAGACTAAACACCACACCCACACATGTAAATGCTGCCTCTCTCATTTTTACTTACATGCTTCAGCAACATCTGTACCCATTTATATGTCCAGGTGCTTTAGGACCGTAATGAGCATTATTCAGTGCAGATGATCACTGATCACATACTGTTCATAAGTGAATGTGGGAAAGCACTGGCCTCTGCAGAAATACACCTGTTGTTGGACTAAGTCACAGTTACACCCCTTGTCTAGTTTCCAGCGATTATTTTGAAGCTGCACTGGGCAGATGTTTTAATGCAATAACACACCTGTCTCATCCTATTCTGCCAAGTTTTCCAGCCTATTTGCTGAAATTATTTCAAGCTTCACTGTCAGATATGTACACTGACTGCAAATGCAAACACTATATGCAGATACAGCTGGACCTGCAGACTTAATTCCTCTTTGCTTCTCTCATCCTGCTCTAGTGTCTCTTGATATGAATCATGTCCAGGCTGGCAGGTTGCAATGAACATGTAATTCTTCTGACGTCGTGGTATATTTCTGTCTACCTTGTATAAACAATGGTCACTGGTATCTGAAGCTGCCACTGTGTCAAGTTGCAAGGTGCGTTTTTAAGGCTGTGTAGTTTTAGGCAGTGATTCAAAAAAACTGGTTTATGAAAAAGAAATGGCATCAAATAAATAACATTTTCACTGAGTAAAAGCCCTTCCTTGTAAGATAGTCTTTTAACTGTGCTTATCCCACCCTACAGCTTCAAAAGGTTATTTTTTTCTCATAATATATAACTGGATTTAAGTATGAAGAAATTCTAATGAGTTTTCTTTACCAGAACCGTACACAGCAGCTTTGATGCATCTCGTTCCTGCTCCGCTCACATCAGAACTGTGTTATTTTTCCTTAAGTTCATGTTTATCCCCCAGCACAGCGGAGTAATATATTTTCTCCCACCAAGTAAATAAAGAAGAGGTTATGTAATCAATCTTTTGGGGGTTTGAAATCATAATATTGAACACAACTGTCAGCCATGCCATTAGCATGATTCATTTCTGCCGTTTTACATTTACAATTTTCCTACAAGAACAACATTGATTCCCCGTGTGTAAGTACGAGAGTGCGTGTGTGTGTGTGTGTGCATGTTCATCCATTTGTTTGCGTTTCAGTGTGTGCGAGCGTGATCCCGAGTGTATTGTATATGTATGCGTCTGACACAATTTCCTTCCTATTTTCTTCCATAATTTGAATCAGAGAAACTGTATTAATTTTGCAGGGTTGAGAGGAGCCTACACAGAGCCAGTAAATAAATCTCTCCTATTATTACCCACAATGCCCTGTCAGGTCCATACATCATCTCAGCACATCATAATTAATTGCACACTAAACTATTCTGTTCAATTAACCATGAGGGAATGAATGGAGACGGAGAGAGGGAGAGAGAAAGAAGGGCTGGAGAGGGCTGCACCGTGTTCATGTCTTTATTCTAACATAAAGCACAGACGGTGACCATTCAATCACTCATTATATTGTTTGTTTTGTTTAATTTCATTTATTTCTTTACTCGTTTGTGTTCCTGTTTGTGCACACAGACCAGCTGTACATGTTTTGATACCTTATTGACCGCTCTGGTTGTGCGCATTTCCATATTTTTCCAGAACTTGTTGGTATTGTATATGGACAGGAGACTTGTTCAAATTCCACTTGCCCTTCAGCACTGTTCTAATGGGAAATGTGCTTATGCAAGGCGATCTCACCCTGGAGGCTTCACATTTTCCACCAAGGCTCTGTCAGGTCAACAGTCTCATAAAAAAAGTGGAATAACATTATGAAGACGGTAATAGTGAAGTGAGTTGCTTGCTAACACATTTCCCATGTTGCCTCAGGAGCATCTGAAGCCAAACATACTTAAATGCAACTTTAAATTCGGGAGGAAACACTTTCAGTTTGGGTTGCATCAACTGTCCTCCTGCAGTGAAACACTAACACGGTGAAGTGTTCACCATGGCTGGGGAATATACATAGTTTGTCAGTTGATTTGGCCCTAGCTCTCTGTCTTTGAGGAGACAATACCTTCAGTGCAACAAAAAGATAAACACAGCGAGTCAAACAAGCAGCATTTCCTGTCTCTTTAGAAACAGACATATTTTTGGCTTGTCAGTAGGCATGCTAAATGCACCGTAAAACCACTCCCACAATGATGCAAATCTGATGCAGGGATATAGGTCAGTGCGCTCCTCCTGACTCACCAGCCTGAAATAATCAAGGCTGCAAAGTGAAGTAGGGAGCCTTTAGTTTAGGCAGAATTTGCTTAAGAACACAGAGATGTTGTGAGTGCTGCAAATGTGGGAAAGGGCGGAGCAAAATGTAAGAGGAAGGATTACAGTTATGGTTAAGTGCGGTGGGACTATTTTTTTGCATTATGGCCAGCAACAGAAGTGGGTCAGAGACAGACGCTGAAGAGAGCGATTATGGAAGAGTATTTGATCAATGGAATGAAACATGCAGTTCAAATGGATCTCAAACCTTCCAGCGGCTCTGTTTACCTTGGGAAAAGTGCTAAAAGAGGTTATTGATTGCCCGCTAAACCCCTCCCCAAAATGTGATTGTGCAATACAGCTTAGCAACTGTAACTAGGTACGTCTGTCAGGCTTCGGATGTGTCCACAAGCCAGAGTGATGTGCATGAGTGCATAATAAGACACACAAAGGCACCCAAAATGACTACAAATATATGTTTTGATTCTCTTTGTGGTCGTTTCTGTTTCTTTGCAGCCATTCTTCATCTTGTAGTGATCATGTTGTGTCTCTTTGCAGTTGTCTTGCATTTGTTTCTGTTCATTTTGCATTAGTTTGTGGTTGTCTTGAGGCTCTGTGCATCTCTTTGTAGTCACGGTAAGTCTTGGTGGTCATTTGTGTTGCTTTTGCATCAATTGCACGGTTAATGTGATCATTTTGCATCTCTTTTAGCTGGTTCTGTCTGTCCATTGTGGTCTGTATTATCACTATTTTCTTTTATGTCTTTGCAGTCATGTTTATTTTGCTTTAATTCATTGGTTTCCATCTCTTGGTGATCATTTTGAGTATCACTACAGTTGTTTGCAACCTTTTGTAGTCATTCTGTGACTCTTTGTGGTTGTTTTGTGTCATCTTTTTCATCTCTCTGTGGTCATTTAATTGACTTTCCAACTAGAAATGTTGATCATCTCTTCAAACACATGCTCTCGGACCACTGTGCCTGTTAGGTCTATTCAGGGTTAAATTCTCCAAGAGCTTCAGTATCATTGGCTTAATTAGCAGGGTTGCTATAGCTGATTAAAAAAATAAAAAAATCTGCCAGTTGCCATTTCAGTCGTTAAAATTAATGGCCGGGTTCTCATTCTGGCTGCCTGCCTGAAAGACCTTTAGTTTGAAAAGTTACTTAAGAATTGGGAGTGGTAAATCTGTCACCATTATAACTGCAAACTGTAGATGTGCATATATGTGAGAATGCAAAGCTTGACAGATGATGTAGCAGCTAAACCCTTTTAAGACCACTCAGTAACACAGAGAACTGGCAGTGACCCACTGATGTTACACACTTTATAATTTAACCTACATTATGAGTTCCGTGTTGCCAAAGTGACCCCGGCTGTATGACTCATACTCTGCTATCAATCACAATTTTAATGAGTTAAAAGATAACTGCTCTGATCTCCGCGGTGAGTCGATCTCATTGATATCTAGTCAAGTTGTGTTTGTGTGGTGAAAGTCAGATAGAATCCTGAAACATTACAATTACGCTCTAAAAAATCAATATGCAATTTGGCTCCCTTAACGGCTTTGTTGTCATAGCATCCCTTCACAAACACTTTCCATGATCTGCCCCGCATCATACTGCAGCTGCAACTTTAATATTATTTTTGTAATAAAGAATGCACCGTGCTACATCTTCCCTCTGTCACCCTACCTTTTCACTTAGCAGAATAAATACTTGTTTCACGTAGAAACCATTTCTGGAAAAGGATGAAAGTCCCAAAGGAAATTTCCTATCTGATGTACCATTTGTCATTGCTGCATGTAAGTCAGAATTTATGGTACCTATTACTGGATCAGTAAATCCAATGTTCTGTAGCCGAAAGCTCTTTTGTTGCTTGATTTAGTTTATCTGAAAAATACATCTCACAATGAAGTATGAATACATCGGTAGAGGCAATTTATATCACAAAAGAATCAAAATAAAAGCTACTTGCATGGATTTATACTATTCTGGGTAAGGAAAATTACTGAGTGCGACCCTGGGAGATAGTTAAATTATGTGTTGTTTATGTAATAACTTCTGCAGATAATACCATTTCACTGCCTAAATGAAGTTTGCGAAACACCATTACTGCTGGGAATATAAACACCAGGACTGCCGGTTCAAAGCACTTAAAATGAATTTGTGTGTGGAGAGGCAGGTGAGATCTCCATTTTATGACATGTGTGTTGCAAAGTAATATAACTGCAGGTTTATAGTACGTTTTCTGACATGTATGTAGGAAGAGAAACAACAAATCCAGGAGCACAGATCAACCACTTACTACAGGAAAAACTCACTTTGAATGATTTCCTGTGACAAATAATAGTTTTTGCCTTCAATCGCATTGCCTGTCTATAAATTAAAATCAACACAGTGTCTCTTGAGAAATGTATATTTTCTTTTACACATCGTTCTTTTTTTTTTTTAAAGCAAGTCACTTAGTGTATTCTGATGCACTAAAGGGAAATTCAAGTGGAACGCTGGGTGAGAGTGTACATGCCTATAAAAGATCAAATGAAACCTTGCTGTAGTTGTGAGCTCAGAGGGCAGAGGGGCTGAGGGTTATGCAAATGTCTTGGGGAATAGTGGAATTCCCCCTCAGTCCTGTTCCAGATAATATTCACTGTCAGAAATATTCACCGCAAGCCGCTTGGAAATGAAATAATTAAATGGAATCACTTATATGATACGTTTGGACTCTAAAGGGCGGCGGGGTTAGTGTATATGTCAAGGATGGTGTCCGTCGTGTCATCATAGATCTTGATTTGTACATTCAAATTGATTCCTCTATTTAAATTCAATATGGGTTAAGGCCCCCATTTTCCACATTACTTCTAAAACCCCCCAACACCACCACCATCCATCGCATATGACATGACTGACACGCAATACTCCATCTGATGGCTCACATACAAAGCCAGGCGTGGAAATTCTCTCTCCCTTTAAAGATACAGCACAAAGTCATCATCTCCATGCATCAGCAGTGAGCAGGAGGAGGAAAAAGACCTGATTATTATGTGCACAAGATGATGGATCACACGTATATTCCCCCTTATCTTGCCAACAGCAGTATGTACTGCACATATCACCTACCAATGACAGAGATGCAACGGCTCACAGAAGTCAAACGGCAATTTAACTTTGATCATACTGCATTTCTGATTTACATTTGAATCACTCTTTGATTGCATCAGATGAATTTCTGACCAAAAAAAAAAGAGTCCAAGGTCAGAATACATTTCAGCTGAACTTGAAAGTTCTCCCTCTCTTAGCCTGCCATGCACTTCAATTTACCGTCTCATTATTCAAAGTGAAAATGAAAATTGGAGCCTGAAGCATTTAAATTTGAACAAAGAGAGGGGAAGCAGATTATGAATGTTCAAAATGTAATTTCTATTACACTTGCATTATTCTTCTATTAATCACAGATTCATTCTCTCTGTGCTCTTCAAGTAAAACACGCTCATACAGTATTCATGTGCATACAGGAGGACTAAAGAAATTGGCAAGGCTATTTGAAATGTTTAATTTATGGCAGATACATCCTCCCGCTGAAAGGAAACGTGGCACAGAAAGTAAAGTATATGTTTTAATCAAAACTTGTGAAACCACTCGCTATTTGACAAACACACTGTAAGTAATTACAGCTGCAGCAAGGAGCTTTTGTATCAGAGTAATCCTTGTTTCTCTCTTTTTTTAAATTACAGTATTTGTGAATAGGGACCTGCATCTCTTTTTTTGTTCTCCCTGTCTTCTATAGAAAGGCTAATATTCACAAAGAGAGATGAGATTTAATGCATACTGATTACTCTGGAGACCCACTATTCAACTCGGGGAGAAAGCATCAATTAAAGAGTTTTAAGCCTCCATAAACTGCACCTTAAACAGCTGATCAACGCGATGCAGGCCTACCTCCTGGATTTGAGCTGAGTTTTGTTTAAATGGAGCAAATTCATCTCTGGAGAGAAACCTTGTAATCCCCTTTCAAATCTCCAAGCAGTTGAATAAGTATGCTATTCATACACAATGATGTTTTTTTTTATTCTTATTGCTCACCCTCTTTCTCACATGCAGAGCAGTGACACTACAAACACAAATCATACACGATCACGAGTAGTGTTTAAGAAATATTGAACTCATACCGCTGAAACATGTCTGCTTGTATACAGATACAAAGAGTGCATGTTAAAAGGAGCGCTATCGACAGAACACAAACACCCTCTTGGGATATCTGTTTAGTTTCATTTGGCTTACTTATGTATGTATTCATAAGCACTGAGGCATGAATGTGTGGAGATATTTTCATTTGTGTGCAATGAGGCTTTGACACTGACCTCGCTTTTAAAACACACCACAATGGATGTACGCCGAACAATAACATTTGGCTCGGGTTCAGCAATACGCCCAATAGTTTATTGATACTCGCACAGACATATCTGCACACACCGTCTTCATTATTGGCCGGTCATTAGTTTGATTAAGAGTGTAGTAACCCCTCAGGGCCAAACCTTGGCCCGTCACAGAAAGCGGAGCTCTTCTGCATACGGCAAAGTCTGTTGTGGTCCGACAAAGTGAAGAACACAAAACCGCATTCACCGAGCCTCCGAGCGTTGCACAACAATAACACAGCAGGACTATTTTGCGGTGCTCATTTTGATCCAGACCAAATGAAGTGAGGGGGGAGCGAGAAATGAAGCCTTTGGTATCCAACAGGAGAATGAGATGTTTAAGACATTGATTCACCTTGGGTTCAGAACCACAGTATCTAATTATAGCCATGGGAATCTAGTCAAGGCCATGGTATTTCAGGGCTGGAGAGAGACAACATTCTGCTATAACTATGCTCTGCTCTACATGAATCATATTCCCTATGTGGTTTGGCAGCCATTAAAACAGAAAGAATGCCCTTTCTCAGTCAGAAGCCATGGGCTAGTGTACTTTCATTGTACCAGAAAGGTTAACAATTTCTTGACAACGTCTGAATGATCAACACATACTGTGGCAACATACTAAAAGCAGCATAAAATCAGGTAATCTAAAACAGAAACAGCTCACGGGCTGTTGCAGCAGTAATTATAGCGAGGTGGTTTTAAAGCCAATAGGTTTTATGCTATTTGCATTTCAGGTGGAAATATTGTGATGTAAGTAATTACAGCAGGAGCCATAGATAGGTCACCGAGCTTCTAACCCAGCAATACTTGGCACCCCATGAAAGTGTTGCTTATGCATATATCAGCTCCATCAAAGAAGGGAGGAGGATGGGGGATGGTGTCTTTGTGAGAGTGAGGGGAGGGGGGTAGGGCTGTTCTCTGAAGCACACAACCTCATTATTCAGTCTATAGAACAGCACATCCACTTCATTGTTCTTCAAATCAGCCCAAACTCACTGGGCTCATCCAAAGCCCTCAGAATGGAACAGAGCTGCTTTATGTTTTAAAAGGAGCTGCCGATGAGATCTCCGGAATGATCAGTCAAGAGCACCATTATTGGCTTTTTTTTTTTCTTTTTTTTTTTTATAATGCTCTTCGTTTGTCAAGTACGCAGATATGATTTCTCCTCAGAACATAATTTGTCATTAGCAATTCAAAAAATGTTACACGGCTGACACAAACATGAGGGAGAGATGTCTTGCTGAGATGTTTTGAGCGGTGTGATTTCCCCGAGGCAGAGCCGAGAGGTTGCTCGAAGATGACGCGGTGATAGTGAGGGATATGTTGGGAAGTCGTGTCCGGAGGGCCGAGCGAATGTGGTGAATCATTCCCAGAAATGTAAACTGATTTCACCGCACAGGGAACAGTTAGAGATGGTCTTTTGTGTTTGCAGCGTGCCTGCTTGGCAAAGCGTTCTGCCGTGGAGTGTGCAGGACAAATAATGGCAACACAAAAAAACACGGTGTTGGTCCTCCCACCAGTGTTTCATGTAAATACGCTCTAACTATTCTTCTGCAGCCGCATCAATCATGGTGAATATGACAAGGCCTCTTTGTTCCACACAAAGAGTGTAAACACAGCTGGAGCGTGCTGGAGGAACCTTTCCGTCCCCTATCTTGCCACTACACCTGTCGGACACACTGCATCAAAACCTCATTTAGGGCTCTGATTATCCTAATGACACCAATGTCTTTTCCCACTCTGGCCATTATCGGTAGAATCCACCCTCTCCTAATTAAAGACACACAGTCAACACATGGTCAAGCATGAAAAGGATCCTCCTTCCCCCCCAACACACGAGGGAATCCATCACTCCGCTATGTGTTGTTCTGTCTATTTTGTCATCGTTTATTGAGCAAAGATTTCCCTCAAGTGTATTTTTTAAAAATTACTTAACATCAAAGTATAAAGATGTTGTTAAACTGAGCCCCAAATCAGATAGTGATACATAGCATCTGTGTAAATCATGCAGGAACCATACAACAAAAAAACTGAAATATTAATTCAGACACAAGTTCCGACAGTTGACCAACAACTCATCAAATTATATCCTGAGTTAGTTAGTTTAATCTACAGCCATTGTAGTCTGCCATTAAAATTAATATGAGAGTCATAAACTGGAGAAAATGTCACAACTCTAAAATTAAAAGTTGTATTTGTTTCAAAAATGCAATCATTTCTTGATGTTTAGGTTTAATTTCATTTAGCTCGAACGCTGACAAAACTCGTCAACCGCCAACAGCTATTTCTAACGACAAAAACTCTAGTAGCCACCACCATAACCGAGGCTCTGTTACCCGTTTTCCAACAAGGTAGTTAAAAATGCTTAATCTCAAACCAGTTCGTTATGTTTTAACCAAAGAACAAACATCAAACAAACAAAGACTATCAGCCAGGAAAACTGTTTCCAGAGTGGCAGTTTGCTGATCTACAACCAAGAATTGTTTACAACAGGGGCTGGGGGGCAGATAATCACAGCCAACAAGCCCAACTAAAACTTTGTAACCACCATATTTTAGAAAAAAAATTAACTTTTGTGTCCAAACCAACGAAGAAGAAGAAGAAAAATCAGTGTTTCAGAACAAATGTAAAAGTCAAACTGCCAAATGAAGAAATCCATCTGGCGTATATAAACTCCATTGTATAGATGCCGGTGAATGGAGCAACATTCACGCTGACTACCCTTAGCATATATAAATGCCGACTGGCAATAACAGCAGAGAAAATGAATTGAATAATGCCTCCAGTGGTCTTCTAGCAGTAGTCAATGGGAGTAGTCCTTGCCCTGTGTTTCTCCACAATAATTCTGAATAACCTTGAGGAATGAATAGTAGTGAAACTGTAGTTCAAACATGTATACAATCATGTAAAGCAAACTGATTCACAAATAGCAGCCCATAGATTCACATTAATGCACTGCAAAGAGTGTATGACAGGCTGCACTTTTGCACAATGGAGCCAAATGTAAGCACAATAATGTGTAAAATAATTAAAAAGGCAGATGTTTTGCAGGTTATGGCTCATGCATTCATGTAATTAATTTGATTAGAAGCCAAAATATCGGATACATTTTGTCCAAATGATTACTACATGATACAATAAAGGATCACCAAAATTCCAACCTCATAGTAACTCGCAATCACCACATTATATTAATCTCGAGGGACCATCAATTATTTAAAATTCTATGGCAATCCTTCCAATACTTGTTGAGAATTTTCAGTCTAGACCAAATTTTCCATCTGCTGGATCGACAGACACAGACCAGCAGTGCCGTACTTATAGCATTATGCAGCTGGCAGGCCTAAAAATGCCTTGTCATCAAGCCAAAAATAAAACTTTGTTGCTGAAAAGATGATACTTTAAAGTCCAACTCCTTCGCTTGATGCCAACTACACATTAAATTCCATTTTAGTGGCTTGTGCAACCATCATTTTCAGCCTCGCTCTATTTGTATAATGTTACCCAGACAGAAAAACAAGTCAATCAGCAGCGACGCACTCTTCTCAAGCTAAAACTGCCTGTCAATTATGCCTGCAAATATGCTGTACTGTAACTTTTTTTTGTTTCTGAAACCAATTAGGTTCTAAATTTAGTTTAGCAAAACTGTGCATTCAGCTAAATACCCAGCAAATGGAATGGAAAAAGCGATGGACAAGCAGAGTTCCCACTTACAAGAGTTTAATAGCATTTAGTGTTTAACATTTAGTCAGTCACTGCAGTCACCCAGTCAGCGCTGCCAAAGGAAAGGTACTGTGAAGTAAATCATTGTAAGCCTGAGCTACATGACCTAGTTGACCTTGCGGGGATAATGCATTGTTGCTGATATGGAGAGTATGAGAGTGGAGAAAATTCAATTTTGATTCAGTAGAGTAGTTTCAAGTGTTTTTGGTCTAATGGAACGAGAGAGTTGCTGCATACAGAGGTCACCCTGGACTGGCTTTTTTTCTTCTTTCTCTGTTGACTGCAGTTATGATCTCCTAGATAGGATTTGTCCTTGTTTCCAAAATACTGCTATATACAGTGAGAGTGGTAGTTTTTTTTTCTCTGGTCACATCTTGTTATCATCATTACCATTAAAATGCAGAAGCAGTGCACAGGATGGAAAGGCATCAGTGGACTCGTGGTAAAATGGTGATAATCCAGATGTTAAATGTATAAAGACTCAAGTAATCATAACTTTATTTTAATAGCCCCAATTTTAATAAGGCCATAAAATTTAAGATTTATAGCTCAGCTCCAATTCTTGTAGATTTTATTAAAGGATTCAATTTTGAAAGAAAACCTGCAGAGTAAACTGAGAATTGAGAAAACCGCAGCTACTGATTCTGGGGGAGAAAAAGAGAAAAGAATCAAGAGTGAAGGCAAGATTGAAACTCACTGCAGTGTGTATCATAACTGAGCGATACCTGTCAATATTGAGCCAAGGTCTCACCGAACCACTTGGCACCTCCATCCAGTGAGAGGGAAAAAAGTCACTGCTGTGCTGCCTCCATGTTCCTATTCTCTTCCATTTTACCTCAAGGCCTATGGACTTACCTCAACAAGACCTCATCAAACTCTGCAGCTCTGTTCACAAATTCTGTTAGGAGACAGAAAGAAAAATCCAATTCTCCACTGAGGAGTGGTACACTTTTTTTCTTCTTTTTTTTTTCATATATTATTTGAGACATAGCAGGAACAAAACATACAGAGTGAGTCAGACCGAGCAAAACTCTCTGCAATGTATACCTGGCCTAGCGTTCTGAATTATTTACCTTGAGCAGCCCCTTTGAAGGAGGCTGAGAGTGTACTATATGTCCCTTCACATGACAGCTGTGAAGCAATACTCCTAAGTTTGGTTTTCACAGCTCTTCTTCAATGCTCTGCTGGTTTGCCCTTTAATTTCACCTCTAGTGTGAGTCTGCCTCAGTACCCATATGAAATACAACTTGACCTGTGACAACTTTGTCAGAAGAACCAATGACATTTTTTTCAAAGGCAACGTTTGTAGACAAAGGGTGACTTTGGATTTATTTTAGCTGAAATGTTTACGTTGCCTGTCTCCAGTTTTGCTTGATGGTATTCCTCAGCAGTATTGTACCTGCAAGAAGACACACACAGATAGGTTTAGGATAAAGAAAGTAAATTTCCCCCCCTGCAAAAATGTAAATGCAGGCATTTCTTTTTAACATATTTATAGTGAAAAGGGGACAACGGCTGGGCAGTGACTTGTTTCCGCAATAAAAGTGTGTCACTGCATTAAGCATCTCACTAAATAATAAGACCGGAGAGGTGTTCAGAGATGCAGAGAAAGTGATGCAACATGTGTGCTATGCATCATTAATGTGAATTTCACCACTGAACCAAGATAAATAACCTCGAACAGCCAATGTACCAACAGTACAGGCTGGCTGCATGCTGGCTAGAAACTCATACTATACTAAACAATACAATGAATTTAGAAAGCCTGGGAAAAGCATAAATGTTTCACTGAAGCAGAAACATTTTAGATTAATAGTCATGAATGGCACCAGGTGAAAATGGAAGGGATCACCAAAGTTAGAGCATACAAGTCTTATATATTATAAGGTAATTAATATATACGTTATGTTATTTCCCTAAAAAAAAAATACAAAGTGAAACTCATGGTGGCATCAGGTTAGCCAGGGTTGGAAAAATAATTAGATCATCTGTGGAGTTGGGGGCTTCTTCAGTCCTCAGCAGAGCATCAAAAATACATACAGAAACTACTTGAGTCACACCATCACAAGATAGTGTAATTATACACTTATATTCATTTTCAAATTTAGCTTCTTTAAAGTTTCGTTGGCCTACAGTTATTTATAATGTCACCTACATAAGCTGTAAAATGACAGTTAACCTATATGAAAGAAAAAGCCTTCATTGTAATCACAGTATGCATATTTAACATGTTTCATACAATTGTCTTTACTTCAGGTTACTATTTTGAACATTTCTTAAAGATCAGAGCTTTGTCTTACCACACAAAACACCTTCTGCAGATGCTGCCATTGTATACCTGCAGGTATTTGTTTAAAGAGATGTATTGAAGTTCTTACGCCCTCTCTTACAACTCCTACACACAGCAAGCACCAAATAGCAAGTCTAAACTGAATTGAACATGCACTCATGTCGGAGGAAAATTTCTACGAGCTTCAAATTTTATTTTGAGATCCAAAAATATTACAGAGGTCCAGACCTGGGTGACCTCATAGCTATACGGCCATGAGTGGCGCTAGAGGAAAAGTCAGGTGATCAAGTGTTCAATGAAAGTGTGGCAATTTTGTCAAAATGGCCAAACCTCCTTACTACAACTTTTACATTCATCATGAGATGCACATGGGCCTAAAAAGCATTTTCCCCCTATATACAATCACTGGAAAAGGAATGGCTGTTCATGGGTGAATACACTTTCCTGAGCATTACTTGCTTTGATGATGATGAGAATGACTGAGAAGGGTGCTAATGCGCACATCTATGCGTATGATATGGCAGGAACACGCAGAGCATGGAGGACGCATGAAAAACGTTTTTTGCATATGTGCTACTGGGCACCTTTCATTTGAATGAATAATGCCAGTTCTCCTTGTTGCATCCTCGGGGAGAGCTTAAATATCTGTACAGAATTTCACGGTAATCTAGCCAATAGTTTTTGTTGAATCAAAGTGACGGACCGACTAGCATGGGAAATAAAAGCAACATTACTACATGTACTGCAAAAGGTAGCTTCCATTTGATGCAGTGTGATACTATACATGTTGATTCCCTGCTTCATTTACCAGGACTTAGCCTGAGCTTGCAGTAGGTTATAGCACCTATGGGGGAAATGTTTTATCAAAGTACATCGCCCCACTGTGTAAACGGAATCTTACAAGCTTTGAATCAAACATCCTGCATACATTCCTTTTTTTATTATTACCACCTCAGAGGCTCTGCACAGCCAAATAAACTGCAGACACACTATTGGCATGCCTACCTGTCCACACTGTAATGAAGTGCAACCTTGCAACCTCTATATAAAATGCTCTCTGTGTCCCTTTATTGCCTGGAGGGAGTTGAAAGCATCCTGGTGTTTTGCTTTAAGAAACAGTCTTGTTTTCTGACGGGGTACTGTGGAGCTGCTGGTAGCTATCCTTAACCCCAGCTGACAGAGAGAGGATAGGAAGGGTGGGGTTCAGCTGAGAAGAAGCCAGGTCTGCAAGCAATTTTCATCAGTCCGTACTGTTTTAATAGAACTTGTGTGTCCACTCAGTCAAATAAACAATGTGAAAGCAATAGAAAGCAGTGCATTCTTTTGATGCTTTCTATAGTAGCATATGGCGGATTTCATTACATTCTTTGTCTGCATGAATGCAGTACATTCACATACAGAACCAAGACACAAACCAATCAGCTGAAGTGTGCCACATATGGCTACTTGAAACTCAACATGAACTAAATGGAAAACAGTGAATGTAAGACTGATTCCTATTCAGATTTAGGTCTCAATCATGGCGTCCTAAAGCTCGGTTACTTCCCATAATTCCAGAAGAATGAAAAAGCCCTTAAAGCACTGTGATGGAATTCGGCAGCATAAGGCCTGGTTTGGGATACCAACATTATTCAAATGAGTGCTACAGCCTGCTTGCACTGATAACATATGGTGCTTCAGACAAGCACTGCCATATGGACCCATATGTTTGTCATTCCAGACATAATGACAACACAACCAAATTTAGGGTCATTTCTGAGTGTATTTGCGTCTGAAGGAGAGCCGTCTCTGAATTTGGCTCCGTGTCACATAGTCTAGCCAATCTGTGACGGCTGGCAGCGAAAGCAAAGAAGATTGACTCAGGCTGATCAAAGCGACAGAACAATGACAAGCATGAGTCACAGAGGGGTGCAGTGCCTTACAGTAGGGATGCTTGGCATGCGGGCTGCTCAGAGTACGGCAAATAAACAATACAAGCACTCCACAAAATACTTTGCATACACAATCAAGTACAAAATAGTGATAGGGATTGATACCAAAATTCAATCAACTCTTGGACCCAAACATGACCAAATAAATATAGCCTTGATTGCCCATCATCTAGAAGTTGGAACCAATTGGACTCTGGCAGAGTCAAGTGTGCAATTTTCTCTCTCAAGCTATGTAATTGTGGGTCACTCAAATCACCTTTCCACGAATGAGCAGTTCTTGGTGAGATGGAGAAAATAACACAATTTATAACCTGTCCAGTAATCACTGCTTTGCATATAGAGGAGGGATGGGCTGCATAAGCCTTTGGTTATGTTGCTGGGACTTAATGACTGTACACCAGCACTGGACAGATGAAGGACCTCTGGGTTTTGACATGGTTGTCAAAAACTTTCTCAAGTGTCACATTTAGAATAAATATATGTGTGCTTGTTGCAGTGTGGGCACAGGAGGATGAAGATACACTCATTTACTTTTTAGTATTTTCTCTCCTTCTCTCTCTCACACACACTCTCTCTCCTCATTCCATGATGTCGGCAGCGCTTCAGGCTTAAAACTCAATTTCTCAGCCATTGAATGGACAGCAATTGCAGCAAGCTAACTCAATTGTGAAGATAGTACAGCGAAGGCTCTTGAATAGATTGAAGGCCTCGACTTTAACGCAGCATCACTCACGTCACACAATGCTGTTCCATTTCATCCAAAGCACTTAAAGAAACAGAATGTTTTAGAAACAAGCCATAATCATTATAGTAAAACAAAGAAGTGGCACAAATACATTTAATCAGCTAACTTACTGCTGATCATCTGATGTGCACAAGAAACTACACAGTCGTGGAGTTCTCTATTAAGCCCACACACGTTATTATTATTGGAAATATTTATCTTAACAAATTCCTTTAACAGAGAGACACAGAATGAATTTCTAAAATCTGGCTGTATAATTAGGCATTTCATTACACACTGCACAGACATGATGACATTCGTAATGAATATGCAATGAAGATTTTAGCATGTGTAGGAACAATGTTGCCTCAAGGCAAATGTATTTCTGACTGTAAGCTTACAGTAAACCAGTTTTCTTTTAAATTTATTCATTTAACAAAACAGTCTTCGACAGTGCAAATGTAATTTAGATTTACCAAAA
>OMNN01099634.1:7150-30434 GCA_900302755.1 Chromis chromis | reverse complement strand
CACGGTGGCGCAGTGGTTAGCACCGCCGTCTCACAGCTAGAAGATCCCCGGTTCGCGTCCCGGTTAGGACGCCTGGGATCTTTCTGTGTGGAGTTTGCATGTTCTCCCCGTGCATGCGTGGGTTTTCTCCGGGTACTCCGGCTTCCTCCCACAGTCCAAAAACATGCTGAGGTTAATTGGTAATTCTAAATTGTCCGTAGGTGTGAATGTGAGTGTGCTTGGTTGTCTGTCTATGTGTGGCCCTGTGATGGACTGGCGACCTGTCCAGGGTGTCCCCTGCCTTCGCCCTAAGTTGGCTGGGATAGGCTCCAGCCCCCCCGCGACCCTGCAGAGGATTAAGCGGCGTACAGATAATGTACAGATAATGGATGGATGGATGGATGGAAAATAAATGGCATGTTAAACTATTGTATTTTATTTGTAGGTATTTCTAATATACATTTTTAAAAGTTTTAATATGCATTTTTTAAAATGAAAAATGAGTGAATTATGCTCATTGAACTATGATCTGTGAGAGGTAAAGAAAACCATTGCACTAAATATTAATTATCATATCATTGCTGTTCCTGAGAAACGAACGTAACAGGAGGATTAACAAAATCAAACCATGATGAATAAAAACATCTATTACACAGTAGTAAAAGCACAGGTGTGAATGGTGAAATTCAGGATGGTTGAATACAGCTGCTATAAACAGGGTTCTCTGTGCATTTAACAGCAAAATGCAGCTGAATCTGGTGTTTCTCAGCTCAAGGACAGAAATTTCCAGAGCACAAAGAGTACAACAGAGGGGCGATCACCTTTGACAAATGGTTGTTCTCGTACTTTTTGTACTTTTATCTTTGTACCTTTAAAAGAGGTTCCTCTGTATCGCACACTGACTATGGCAGCTCCACCCTTGGATTCATCATGTAATTAGGTTTACTGCAAAAAGCTGAGATTTTTTTTATTTAGTTTTCCTGCGATATACAGTATATTGTGAAATGAAATGATGATAATTTAAAAAATGCACCGGATGACTTGAATAACTATTTGGCAAGAATTAGTCATTTGGGGTGATTTTCTAGGGGAGTCCATCTGCGCTGAAAGTAAAGCATGATTCTAAAAAAGCTGGAAGAAAGCCGACTGGGCCCTTTCTCATGTAACACTGGCAAAGGCATCCAAAATAATGGTGGTGGTGATTTAAATGATCAAACAAATTAGTTATGTTGCCTGTAAGACACTGCTGACAGATTATATGTTTTTGGTCAACATCAGTATTTCTGTGGCCAAAATAATATTTCCATACAAATGACATGTTTGTTTTTGCAACCAAATATTCATTTTCAGTGTTTCTCTCCTGCTCCCTGTTGCAATATGTGGAGCTTGCAGGTCAACAAACTCCAGGTCTTTATAGGGCCACAAAAAAAAACTCCAAGAATCCTATATTATGCTCTATCTAGACACAATTATTTTGTAAATTAGTCATGGAAAATAAGAAAGATGTGACTTTTGGTTTTTGAATCAGGCAGCAAAAAAAGTGGTATCATAATGTGTTTGAGTTAATTTGCCTTACTTTCCACTGTACTTCCTGTGTGTGACTATTGTGCACATCACAGTGATACATTGTGCAGCCCTGCATCCAGTAGATCTAAAATCCTGCTAAACCAATCATCCATTGGCAATTGTGCACCAGGTTTAGGTTGAATAAATCTGTTTGCCTCGAGTCTTCACTTTGACGAAGACACAGTAGTGTTGAATTGTTCGTCTGTTTGCACATCTGGCTGTGGTTCTCTTCTGTACTCTGGAAATGTAAATGCTTCAGTTTCAGAGTCCCCTCGTTCTCCCTCACACTATCACAGCTTGTTATAACAGAGCCATTGTTGACATTATTAGAAATACCTGTGCTTTTCCTACTATGACAAGTAAAAATATGTTATGTGAAAATGACCCAGCTTTGATTCCAGTGCATTAGTTTGGCAACCAGATGTTTGTCTGCACTAGCACAGCTGTTTCACTTTAACATTAAAACACCAGGCCAGAAATAAAACAGTGAGGTGAAAACCTGCACAAATCATTTCTACTGAGGGATATACCCTGTTTCTTTTTAAATATTACAATGCCTGATGGATGCTTTTTGAATAGATGCCATGAAGTAAATGGTGACAAATCAACCACCTAAATTCTACAGATGGATTTTAGTTTTTAAAAAAAAAAATCCATATCTAACTTTTTTCTGCAACCTGTCTGTGGCTGCTAACCAAACTCCAGAGAGCAAGAAAATTAAAACCACACTCCACATAAAAATGTCAGAGATAATTTTCAGTATCTTTGGCTGAACTTCCACATACCGTTGCAACCGACCACTCCCTGTCTCTCCTCCTCTCTCACAGCACAACAGCAACTACCAGCCACCAAACACTCCCCAGCTGATGCCCGATGGAGGCCCCGCGTCCACCGAGGAGAACCAGAACCAGCAGCCCTCTCAGGTTCCCCCCCAGCCTCAGCCTCAGGGAGCCACCCAGGACCCCGGAGGCTTCATGCTGACCCCCAACGCTCCGGTCCTCTACGGATCCACCTACAGCCCCTTTGAAAAACCTCCACCTTACGCCTGCTGCAACCTCTGACAAATGCACTGGGCGCATTGGAGAATAACAATGTCTTCACCTGTCAGACTGAATGTAGCACAAGACATTTCATAGGTGTAGAGAGGAAACACTCATGTGAGCTTCACAACTGAAATGCTACATTTCTTATGTGTCTAACAGCTTTGAACTGAAGACAGACAGAGATTTATAGCTGTGTAGTGTGATTATATAGACACGAGTAAGTCATTTCCAGTGTAGTTACTAAAGGAAACATGCTTATTTACTTTCTTGTCGAGAGTGTGATGAAAAGGTTGACATCATCCTCTGACGTAACAGTCAGCTGCTGGTTAGCTTAGCTTAGCACAAAGACTGGAAGTAAAGGGAAACAGCTAGCCTCATGGTTTTAAAGGTTTATTCCACCCTAAAACACTATGTTATCCAAGCACCTATTGTTTTAAAGGCCTATTTCACTGAAAAATATTATAACTAAATAATTATCATTTTAAAGGTTCCACCCGGAATACTACAATGTTCAAGTCCGTATAGTTTTTAAAGGTTTATTCCACCCAGAATACTACAATGTCCAAGTACATATAGTTTCTAAAGGTTTATTCCCCCTTGAATACTACATTGATCAAGTTCATACAGATTTTAAAGGTTTATTCCACCCAGAATACTACACTGTCCAAGTACATTTAGATTTTAAAGGTTTATTCCACTCCAAAATACTATAAATTCCAAGTAATTATCATTTTAAAGGTTTATTCCACCCTGAATACTACAATATCCAAGTACATAAAGGTTTATTCCACCTAGAATAATACATGGTCCATGTACATATTGATTTTAAAGGTTTATTCCACCCTGAATACTACATGGTCCAGGTACAAATAGATTTTAAAGGTTTATTCCACCCAGAATACTACAATGTCCAAGTACATATAGTTTCTAAAGGTTTATTCCCCCTTCAATACTAAACTGATTAAGCTCACACAGATTTTAAAGGTTTATTCCACCCAGAATACTACTTTCTGTCTTGCAATTTACCTTCATTACAAAGAGTTGCATGTTGGCAATTTCTTGTCAGTTGTCTAATTAATTGGGTCATTATATGTACACGTACCTTCTTGTACCAAACCTCAATTCAACATGACACTCTCTTACTTGTCCACTTCACTAGGTGGCACTGTTAAAAAAATACAGGGGTCCTAGAAATGCAGCCTCCTTTGCTTTCATTACATGTCGCTGAGCACCTCTAAATCTGACTAATCAACATGTTATATCAAACTGTAAAGCGAATAAGCAACATCATTTCCCAACATCAAACTTTACCTTTAAGCCTCAAGCTGACCATTGAATGCTGATGTATTTCATATAATATGTGTCTCGTAGTACACTCGACTGTGATCTGATAGTTGTTTCTGTCCTAACTTGTGTAGACCAGATTACAGGCCGTCCTGTGTTTTGTCTCACTGTTCTCTCCACTGTACAAGCAATTAAAAGGGCTTTCTTGAAATGTGAATTGGAGAGTAAATGACGCTCATGTTGCTGTTACTAAATCGTGTTTGTGTGAATAATTTAATGTGCACTTTAAAGTCAATATACTGCTTGTATTATTGATGACTCATGTTAACTGCTGTGAGATGGGATTCTGTAGCTGCTGCTATTAAATACGTTACATGTTAAACTGGCACCTCTAAGAAATACATACATGTGGAGTAAGGGCTTTACCAAGAGTTCACATTTAAAGGAAGAGTTCAATGTTTTTGATAATATGCTTATTTGCAGAGAGTTGGATGAGAAGATTGATACCACTCATGCTTGTACGGTATATAAGAGGCACACTATTAACACATTACATACATTACATACAAAACAAGGTGTAATGATGACAATATGATGCTTTATGGACAAAACCAGGTGAGCAGTTTCCCTCGTTTCCACTCTGTGTGCTAAACCAAGTTAGCCAGTTCTTGCAGTAGCTTCATTCTGAGCGTAAACACATATAAGTGGTATCCGTCTTCTCAGCTCTTGTCAAAAATGTCCCAAAAATGTCAAACTTTTCCTTTAAAAACTTGCAGTAAAAGTACAGTCAGTGCTACTGTTACTGCAAGTACCAGGTGTTTTCACTTTAAAGTGAGATTATGTAACTTTTGAAAGACAAAATGACTTAATCTTGTTTAATTCATAAGCAATAAACTCTGCTACAGCTTTACTTTGTCTGGAATGAACAGTGGCTTATGGAGGCAGAATTTTGAAGACTTAAGTAAAGTCACTGCAATTTTTATAGCACATTTCAAACAACCATTGAGCCATTGAGCTTTCCAGTAAAGAAATAATAATACAAATTTAATAATAATAATAATAATAATAATAATAATGATCTAACCTTTATTGATCCCCTTAGGGAAATTCCTTCTCTGCATTGACCCATCCTATTCAAAGTTAACCTTAACTATACATACTAGGAGTAGTGGGCTGCCGTGGTGCAGCGCCCGGGGAGCAGTCAGGGGTTAAGGGCCTTGTTCAAGGGCCCAACAGTGGCCGCAGTGGGGGTTCGATCCTCTGACCTTCTGATCAGTAGCCCAGGGGCTTAACCTGTTGCGCTACCACTATACCACTGAGTATATTAAATATTACAGTTAAGGCCCTACAAAATTATCTACAATGCTAATTTACCTGCTTAATTAAATTCTAAAATTAAAAAAGTATTAGTAATTATGGAGATTTACCTGACTAGCTAAAAAATAAAAGTTAAAACTAGACATAAAAGCTCAACAAATCCAAAGATTCTCTATAAACAGGCATATTTGTGACAGTGCAGCCATCTTCCTGGTCCAGTTGCTTATTGCAGCCAATATTTGCATTTTTAAAGAATGCACTGCTTTACAACCTTTAAACTTGACCGTATGACTTTGCCCTGCTTATGCTGCTGTTTATCTCCTCATTGAAACTTCAGGTCACACTGTCAGCTTAGCAGATGTTAAATAGGCTTGTTCTAAGCAAAACCTAATTTTTTAAATGTGTGATGCAAGTCATTAGAAACTGAGCATGGAGGTTCATTCTAAAGTCAACATTTACTGTGTAACTTCGTCGTCATGCGTTTATCAAACGTTGATACTATTTATTGTTGACATATGTTTAGCATAATATTCTAGATTTATGTGTCTATAGAGTACTTTATGTTGTTAGTGGTGGCGTTAAAAATTCCCATCCTGGATTCAAACACAACGAATTTACAGGAAAATTGATAATTAATGTAGTTCACTGTGGAAATATTACCTTTTAATATCAGCTTCACTGTTTTCTATTCACACTCTTTACTGCTAATACAAACTGAACATCGCCTGGTGCCACATTGAGCTCGATGTGCAACTAATTAAAACAAAGCAACTTTGGTTTCTCTTCAGTTCTATATCTAAGTATTAAAAGGGGCAGTGGTGGCCTAGTGGTTTGTGAAGCGAACTTGTAACTGGTGGGTCGCCGGTTCGAGCCCCCGGACTGGCAAGAGGTTGAGGTGGGAAAGTGAGAGCTTGTCCCAGTCACCACCACTGTGGGCCCTTGAGCAAGACACTGCACCGCGGCAGCCCACTGCTCCTAGTATGTATAGTTAAGGTTAACTTTGAATAGGATGGGTCAATGCAGAGAAGGAATTTCCCCAAGGGGATCAATAAAAAGTTAGATTATTATTATTAAAACACATTTGCTGTCACTACCTTTAACCACGTGTGTCCCCAAATCAAACAGAACTGAAATCATAATATTTACAATTTCAAATTCAGCAGGAGTTTTGAATATTAACAACTGATGAAGTGAGACATAAAAATCTGATCTTGAACAGAACCACACGGCATACAAATGCGTTTTTTGAAAATACAATTTTACTCTATGATGTTCATACAGCTGCTTTTATTTTTAAATAGGATTTTTCACTGTTGAGGGAAGTAAAAACTCAAAAGGCAGACTTCTCTCAGCATTGTACACATACTGGCAGTTAAAAGTGAAAAATAAAAACTAAATAGAAGTTCAAGATACAACACATATGATAAAAAAACAAAAACATAACAGGTCAAGCTCTATATTCTGGCATTCATTCATCAGAGAACTATAAAATGATACATTACAAAGGGAAGTAAAATAACACCGGAGCCCTTTTGGCATTCTCAATCACAATGCTCCTCTGACATTCTTTGTTTTTATTGTGTTTTTGATCTGCTCAGCACCTATAAAATAAAATTAGTCCCTAAAGATTGCTGCTACTTTGATCCCTGGCTATTGCTCTGTCAAGTCTCCCGATTCCCATTTTAAGAAATGAATCACACATCAAACTTGTTTTCAAGAAGCAGACGAAGTAGATAGATTTTTCTTTAACTTCAGATCAACTTAAATGTGCAGAAAACCCCAGGGAACAAAAGGTAGTGTTTGCTTTCTGTCTTTTATAAAGCATTGTACAGTCACATTATTTACATATTCAGTATATTACAGCGCACTCTTTTATATTCTCAGTAGCTTGTGTGGTGCGATCGATGCAGTGCTCGCTCTCTTTCTCGGAGAGGGCCCCTTCCTGTCTCCCTGTGCTTCTGTGGCTAATCTGTCGTCCTAATGTTGGTATATGGCAGGTATTAACTGTGACTGGGTGCTTCTGAGGGAAAGAAGGGGCCTTTGTGACATATTTGGTGGTTTAAGATTGAGAAGAGTGTCAGTCACCTCTTCAAACGTAGCTCTGCAACACTCCAAAATGCACTGGTGGAAATATGCATAGTGTATTCACTGCAATAACGTTCAAGGTTTCATTGGGAGGAGAGTTAGTTTTGTTTGTTGGGTTGTTACAGTACTGCACCTTAGCGAAATGATTGACCTGTTTGGAGGGAAGCTGTCGACAAGTTTGGGTTGGTTGTTCTTTTCTAGGCACACGGTTGATTTTTAAGGCTGCAGGCAGACATGGAGTGCCTCAGAGGAAATCAAGAAAATGGCTTTACATTGCAGTCCATTTCTACCTGCAACGATGTGCAAGGTTTTCTACAGAACACAAAGTTGTGCCTAATACCACGCCTCCGTAAGAGGAGGGAATTCAGCTTTTCAGGGGGCAAATAAGATTCATTAGTCCACAATCAATACCCACAGTATTATGCACCAAACACTCATGAAGATCTGAGCACCTGTTCACGTTTTCTCTGAGTAGGGCAGCTGATGTAGGACTATTTATCTGGTCCCCATTTTTGTCATTTCATTGAACTCTACATAAGCACTTGATTATTTCAAGCTTTGTGAATCTTAGGTGACCTGGATGTAAGCAACATGACTACAAGGTAGTCAGTCTGCCTACAAAATTCCAGTCAGATCTGCATTTAAGCGCAGGATGCCAGGCGTGGTAGGCTGACCCAAGACCAATCATTTAGCATTGATCTGGATAAGGCCCTGTGTGTTCTGGTGGGCTTACAAGGCTGTGATACATGGGCAGTTTTTGAGGCAATGTTGTGCAGCATGTATTCCCATGTACAGGGGATGTTTCTCATGGGCTGACTAACCTACCAAGTCATAATACTGAGAATACTGTGAAAATCCCTGCAAGCGCCCCAAGGCAGCAGTGTCATCACAGTATAAGGACAGGGGGGTGGTCCTGGGCTAAGGCTCCAGCTGCACCATGATACCTGGTCCGTTTTTGTTTTTTGTTACATTCCAATCTTAAACATCTCCCCACTAGTCAGAGCTTTTATAAATTTATTGGATTCCCATTGCCTCAATGAACTGCTTATGGATCGGTTTTTGGCAGGCTCAAGCTCTGGTCATTGGTGAGAGTCCAGCAGGGGGCAGGAGTGTGAGCGGATGTCGTTGTGTTTGTGGATGGCCTGGTCCAGGTCCAGAGACTGTCCATTTACACTGACCTCCATACAGCCGCTGTAGTAGGCCGACACCAGCGTGGACACCAGGGAAACATCTGGGGGAAGAAATGACAACATGTGAGTCAGCAAACAAGATAGACTGTGGAGGTGTCCTAACTCTGACCTGATGTTCAGCATAAAAACAGTATTATTCAGTGTGTTCATCTGTCTTTGCTTATCAGGGCACTGATGAACAATTCAAGGACAACACCCTTATTATGTTGATACTGAACCTATCTGGGAGCCTGTATTATTCACAAAGTACAGAAGTAACAAGTACAGACATTTACAAGAAACAACGAGGTACAATGAGACACATACACTCATCAGCCACTTTATTAGGTACACCTTGCTGGTAAAAGGTTGGACTTCCTTTTGCCTTCAGAACTGCCTTAATTCTTTGTGGCATACTTTCAACAAGGTGTTGGAAACATTCCTCAGAGATTTTTATCCATATTGCCCTGATAGCATCACACAGTTGCTGCACATTTGTCGGCTACACATCCATGATGCCAATCTCCCGTTCCACCACATCCCAAAGTTGCTCTACTGGATTGAGATCTGGTGACTGTGGAGGCCACTGGAGTACCGTGAACTCATTGTCATGTTCAAGAAACCAGTTTGAGATGATTTGAGCTTTGTGACATGGTGCATTATCCTGCTGGAAGTAGCATCATGGAAGATGGTCCACTGTGGTCATAAAGGGATGGACATGGTCAACAACAATACTCAGGTAGGCTGTGGCGTTTAAACAATGCTCAATTGGTACTAAGGGGCCCAAAGTGTGCCAAGAAAATATTCCCCACACCATTACACCACCAGCAGCAGCCTGAACCGTTAATACAAGGCAGGATGGATCCATGCTTTCATGGTGTTTACTCCACATTCTGACCCTACCATCTGAATGTCGCAGCTGAAATCAAGACTCATCTGACCAGGCAACGTTTTTCCATCTTCTATTGTCCAATTTTGGTGAGCCTGTGTGAATTGTAGCCTCAGTTTCCTGTTCTTAGCTGACAGAGTGGCACCCGGTGTGGTCTTCTGCTGCTGTAGCCCATCTTCTTCAAGATTGGACACGTTGTCTGTTCAGAGATGGTATTCTGCATTCCTTGGTTGTAACCAGTGGTTGAGTTACTGTTTCCTTTCTATCATCTGTAACCAGTCTGCCCATTCTCGTCTGACCTCTCACATCAACAAGGCATTTTCGTCCACACAACTGCCGCTCACTGGATATTTCCTCTTTTTCGGACCATTCTCTGTAAACCCTAGAGATGGTTGTGTGTGAAAATCCTAGTAGATCAGCGGTTTTTGAAATACTCAGACCAGCCCGTCTGGCACCAACAACCATGCCACATTCAAAGTCACTTAAATCCCCTTTCTTCCCCATTCTGATGCTTAATTTGAACTTCAGCAAGTTGTCTTGACCACGTCTACATGCCTAAATGCACTGAGTTGCGGCCTTGTGATTGGCTGATTAGCTATTTGTGTTAACAAGCAATTGAACAGGTGTACCTAATAAAGTGGCTGGTGAGTGTACATGTTGGTAATCATTATTCATTCACCCACCAAGATAACGTTTGTTGACGAGGATGTTTTGTACTCTGTACAAGACAGTCATACAGATAACAAAGGACCCTATGGTTGAGACTGCTGATAAATTGCGCAGAAAAATCCTTTATCAGGACAACTGAAAATCTTAAGGCTTAACACGAGTATAGAGTAGGGACTTCATTTGGCTCCACTGGTTTAGCAAGTATAAAGTAGCTCCTCAGTTGTACCTTCTAATAATTTAATACATTGTTTTCTTCTCCGCAAGGTATATTTCCTGTGTACTGTGCATGAATTACATCCTGCGAAATAAAAGTAATAAGTAATAAAAGTACTTGTCCTCACCAGGGAGGCCTCCTAAGAAGGTGCTGGACTGTGACAGGATGTCAGTAGGAATTTCCGCCTCTTCACTTCGTCCAGCCTGGCCATCGACCAGCAGGAGACTCTGGTTGCCTGAGATTGTCACCTGGATTTCATGACTCTCACCATCACACAAGGGCGCAGGTGAGCTGGCAATGATGACATCGCCTACAGATACAAGAACAAACTAAAGACACACAGAAGGTCAACTTTCTATAAAACACAAAGTGAGTCACTTAAAGCATATTGTGGATATGTGACTCACATCTCGCCACTCATCAGTCGTGGGATTATAGTCTGCCAGGGAGATGGAGAGAGGGACCCTGTCCTGGTGAACCAGTGCAAACAGCACTCCAATAGCAGAAGTTGGACGCAGAGTCAACTGGACGCTGAGGTTCTGCGATTCTAAAGTGAGTAGAACAGGAAGAGCAAGAACAGCAGGTCATGAACTTCACCAACAAACAAAGATGAGGTAAAAGTTTATGTACACGGCCAACTCACATTCAGCCAAACAACTTCAACACTGACTAACTGCTTCAGGAAGCAGCAATTACACTAGGTTATGTAAGCTCCAAACATGCTACACACACACACACACACACTGACCATAGCCGACGTTGAAGAGAGCGAAGCCGGTGCCGGGGTAATACGCCCCTGGATCTTCGGTGCTGAAACACTGCATGTTGTCATTGGACCGAATGGTTTCTTGTATGGAGGTGTCTTCACCTGTCAGCCAGCGCCAATCTTTCATACAGCCATCCAGACGGGGGTTCACCTACATAATAAATCAAAAATAATAATTGAGAAATGTGTGAAGAACATCTACTTTTAATGCATATTCAAGAAAATACACAAGCACATACAAACAAACACCTGATTGACGAGGCCGTCCTCTCTGAAGGGGACTCCTCCCACTGTGAGGTTGAGTTCATGCATTCCCTTCTTCAGTGTAAACAGATCACCGTTTACTGCAATCTTCATGACAGCCTCCCTGTCGATCTTAATCACCAGACTCCGCCCCTGTTCCTCCACCGAGATCTGAGATGAAAACGAGACATTTAGGAAGCTTTTAAACAGCTAATCAAGACAATATATTAGCGGCCATGAAGACCCCTCACAAAAATCTCCAACCTTTCTCCACTGGCCGTCATTGACAATGGGCCCGCTGCTGGTGACCCTGCTGACTGCGCCGTATTTTAGCTGCAGCTCCAACTTCCCATGGTGCATTGCCAGCACGATCCAGGAGCTGTTTAAGTGACCTCCGGCGAAGAAGATCACCCCCTCGTGATCGTAGGTACGGAAGTCAAACTCCGCTGAAAAGCTAGGAAGCGTGTGTTTTTGAATAAGTCAGTATGACAAAGGTAAAGTAGAAATACATTTGAAATAAAATGAATAAAGAAAAGGGGGAGGGCAGTAGAAGTGAAGAGAATTCCCATTGTAAACATTTTTAGTTTTCATCATGATGTATCACTTTAATACAAGCAAACAAGAATGATTAAACCCCAATGCAGTGCTGAAACATGCATGTGAATGTGCAAACTGCATTTTGAATGTGGGTGATAGAAAGAGCGAACTAGGAACTCACTGCCTTTTAAAAGTGAATTATTTTCAACTGTATTCTCACCCAGTATGAATCTTGCGGCGAAAACGCAGCCTCACCACTGGTACACCACTGAACATGCGCCCGAGGTAAAGAGACCGCGAGTTCCTTTTCAGGGACAGCGACATACAGGAAGTTATAGGCTGGGGGAGAAAACAGAGAGAGAAAAACCTGGAGATAACGCATGTTGCCACCACATGAGAACCAAACAAGCTGCAACATGAGTCGTACAGGGTTTCTGCAGGGTTCACTAAGTTCCATTTAAGCCCTATTAAGACCTTTTTAATACCGTGGAAAATGCAATTTAATACCTGTTTCACAGTCCTACCAGCAAAAATATGAACGTATGATAGAAAACCAGTCGCAATTATTAGATGAGTCAATAAAATATAATACAAATAAAATATTAAAGATTCAATTTTAGGTGTTTTTTTCATGTAAGGAAAAGAAATTCAATGCTTTTTTAGGATTTTCAAGTCCTACATACACCTTATCCAAACATCAAGAGTGTAGCTTTCAACTCACATCTAACAACAAATTTTTGGTTAATATGCAACACTTAATGTATTTCACCTTACAGCTCCTGAGGTCCTGCCCCAGCTTCATGCCCTGACGACCATCACAGAAGCAACGGAAACTCCCCGGAGTGTTCAAACACTCCTCTGCACACACACCTGCCTCACACTCGTCCACATCTGACGAGTGACGGAGCAGGTTGGAGGAATTAATGAGAAAGAGAAAGCAAAGTGATGACAGGGTTATAAAGGATTACAGAGAAGCAGCCAGTTCATAAACTTATCAAAGTCACAAGAGGGGAGGAATATTAGTCGAAACATGAACTTTCAAGTTAAAAAAAAAAACACATCAGTTCCACAAGACTGCACGTCTTTCCTCTCAACATATCGAGGAACGCAAACAACACTTGAGTCGAGTGGTCTTTGACGTTGACTGGGTCGTATCTCCCCGCTAGACATATAACCTTACAAGGCCATGAGAATATTGGCTATAATGAGCGTTAATTCTCTGAGGAGGGACACTGAGGTTATGAAAAGTCTGGTTTCCACTGCAGAGCAAAACATGGCACACAGATGATTAATGGCCGTGATCTTAGCCTGAAAACTCGTCTCATGTTGTTGCCAACAGATCTAATGTTGTGGTTATTTTATCTTTCCGTTTTATCTCATCAAATGTCAAGACAAATATGTTTTTATGTTAAGCAGTTTTGTTATCAACTGTTGGTGCTTGTTTTGGGGAAAACATGGGCCAAAACGTCTTTGACATGCAGTACCTAAGATCAGACTTGTATATCTTGAGGTCTTGATTCCAGGAATTGAGCTTCAAGGCTACTTGGAAGTGTTTTTTAGTGATTTTACTGATGGCTATTATGTTGCTTTGAGATCACTACATGTACAAATCCTGACCTGATGTACTTGAGATGACTAAAACAAACTTTGAACTTACCACATCTTTTTGTGAATTCTAATCACTCCATTTTAACTTCTAAATCCTTAATCCATTTATTTTGCCATATTTGGAGTCATACAGCCTTTTGGCAATAAAATTATATACCCAGCAAAGGCAAGTTTGGGTAATTTACTCCTGGAATTAACGTTTTCTGAAGGCATGGAGACAAATAGGACAACAGTGGACCGTGACCTGTTACCTACTTGTACAGAATTTCTCCAAATGTCTTTGCATTCCTTTCTTGACCCCAGAACGCAGCTGCATCAAGTCCTGCTGAGGCTGAAGCTGCTCCTCAGTCAGTTCTCATGAAACTATGTGTGTTTGTCTCTCTTATTGTGTGTCCGTTTCACACTTACCAACACAGCTCTTGGTTTCGTTGTCGTAGACATAGCCGACATCGCACAAGCAATCATAGCCCCCTTCCTTATTTTCGCATCGTGCTGTTCCACACACACCTGGGTCCTCACACTCATCCACATCTGAAAGGTACAAAATGTGTTCAGCTGCGCAGGCGGATGAAATTCATAACTAAGATGCATCTTAAGGAGACTAAGTGTGCCTTTGCTCCTTACCGTCAAAAAAATGTAATAGAAACAGACATTAGATATCTAAACTGAGTTAATTTGAGGAATGGGAAATTAAAACCAGTCTGTTAATTCTGGTCCTGATTGGTCCACTTCATCAAAACAATGAAAACGTATATTACATTTCCCCCAAAGCAACATAAAACTACATAAATACACCGATTGTTCTGCTGTTGGACAACATCGCATACAGG
Source organism: Chromis chromis (assembly GCA_900302755.1). Taxonomy (NCBI): domain Eukaryota; kingdom Metazoa; phylum Chordata; class Actinopteri; family Pomacentridae; genus Chromis; species Chromis chromis. Next base: position 16,235 of record OMNN01099634.1, on the reverse strand, counting down.
GCACAAACAGTATATGCTTGTTCCAGGACTTCCCAGAAACTACGCCACAGTTACACGGAAATAAATATTTACACTGAAGACATTTTCTGGAGGCACTAAATCAGATGGAAATTTCAAGATACGAATCTTTATGATGAAACCTATTGCGCAACCAGAAATGCGCTCCAAGAAAGGTTTGTTGGCACAACAGGAGCTTGTAAGGCTGGGGGTGTTTTTGTCTAATTTATTAACTAAACCCAGGGCCGACCCTTCCAATAGGCAATATAGGCAAATGCTAAGGGCGCCGTGGCCTCCAGGGGGCGCCACAAAAGTGGGAAAATAATCACCTTTAATATTATTTAATTGATCACAGGGGCGGGGAGAAAAGATGTTTGAGTCCATGTTTATATTTTATTGGACATTACCCGACGCAGGTTCTTTTGGTTGACACTCATGAACACACCTTTGATAAATCACAAGTCAAGACCAGTGGCAGGTAGCCATAAACCCCGCTACACTCCACACTCATGGTGCTGACAACATTAATAACCCTGAACACCCATAATGCATTGCAGCACAACAGTCCCGTACTTGCTACCGCCTCTTAACTCTTAAAATGGAAAAGCTCACATTGATTCAAATGTAAAGCGATGGCCAATTATTATTACTACAAAACAATGCTATTCCATTTATTTTGTAAGCGTATCATAGCGATCACAGAGCCAATCACAGGACTGAACTGTCGCGCTGCAATGCACCATGGGAGTTCAGGGGTTATGTTTGCTACTGTGAGTGAGAAGGGTAGTGGGGTTGATGGCTACCTGCCGTTAGTCAGTGTACTGGGTGTGTTCAATGAAAGCACTTCTTGGTTCATAACAGACATAACGTCTGGTTTGGGCATCAATTGTCCACGCCACTTGCTACAGCATCACTGACAGAGGGGGGCGCCATACAAAATCTCGCCTAGGGCACCAAATCGAATAGGGCCGGCTCTGACTAAGCCAATTATCTTTTATGGACTTACAAAAGGAAATAATTTCAGAACAGAACAACGCTGCCACGAATGTAATTGAATTACAAATATTTATACATTAACTGCACAAATAATGCCAGTTTCAATCCGTTCGTTAGACTAAGTGCATCTGTGGTTTGTAGCTTACCATTACACATGTGGCGTCCTACCAACATGTAGCCTTGGTGACAGGAGCAGCGGTAACTACCCATAGTGTTGTTGCACTCATGGTCACACCCTCCATTTCGCTTGCTGCACTCGTCGACATCTGCAAACAGGACGGTAGCACAGTCAAAACGAATGCAGGAAAAACATCGTCATGGGTTGCGTCCAGCATCAGGCTGTTTGGCTCGTGTTGAGTTTTCCTGTATTAACTCAAGATCGCATTGTGCTTTGTTTGATTTTTAAAATATGAAGAGGGGCGCATAGCATGAACTCGTTGCTTGATACAGTTCGCTCACTTAAAAGTCCTATGAATTTGTACTTTGTTAAACGCCTTACAAGTAACTGACACACTATGCCACTGTGGCTGAGTGTTGCAGCTGAGTGTTTAGGAGGAGTGCGGTCGTCAAGTGGAAAAGGCTCAGTCCGAGTCAAACTGAATCTGTTTTGGTTTCCTCTCGCAGTAAGGTGGCAGGATGAGTCACAGTGGAAATGTGTGGAATGGAGGCTGTGCCATAAATCAGAGAAACATGTTCCCCTCTCCCTCAAGTGCAACTTGTGTGTTTTTCAGTTCTTGCTTATGCACTTAATATTTGCTACATTTCCCATTTCACTGTTTTCAGAGCAGATGCAAACTTCCAAATATCTATACACAGTAACTTGCTTTGACCTCTACAGAGACATGGATTCCCGTTGAGTACTCTGTGACTGCAGTTCCCGTACATGCAGTTTGTATTGACCTGACACACCATTCACACATCATTAATACCAGCAGCAGCAACAGGATATTAAAGATGCATGCTATCAATCAGAAACATTAGACACTGAGTTTGCATGGTCGAATTATTTACAGCACCGCTGAGATATATTCTCTAAGACCTAAATGACTGATGGAAGTGGTGGAAAGAAAGATCATTCTATCGGGACAGGAGTTGGCTGTCAGAATCAAGGTCACAGTGATGACACCTATGCAGAGATGCTGAGTTGACATTGAATGACAGTGCAAAAATTCAACCTCTGCTGAGCTCGAGCACACAGTGTCCAAATACATATTCTCTCTCTTTCTGTAGTGGTGACATTACCTTTCTCACACCTGGCTCCTGTCCAGCCTGTAAAACAGTGACAGAGGAAGTCGCCCTTTTTGTCCTCGCAGCGCACCGTACCTCTGGCATTACAGGGAGAAGGAGAGCACTGGTCTGGGATATCTTAAAGTGTGAGAAAGACACAGACAGACAGAGTATTTAGTGTTATTACTGCATTCAAACTGAGTCTGCACAAATCGGATGCATACAGTGAGTGTAACTGTATACCGTAGCAGACAGAGGAAGGGCATCTCTTATGTTCCGCACATCAGGAGTTCAATATAAATAGCCTAATGCTGGCTAAGCTCTCCTTCCGGAGTTGCCCTAATTCAGTCCATCCCAGCGTACCTGTCCCCCCAGTTCTCAAGAGACAAGATCAAACGGATATTCAACTGACATTTCAATTTCTGTTTGTTTAATCCCTCTATTGAATATTTTCACTTGAGCCCTCTTTTTCACTCCAAGCTTGTGTAAGAGTGTGTAAATGTTTTCTCTCCCCATACGGTTTCCTTTTCCTAGCAGTGGAGTTTGAGTGCTCAACAAGTCTGGGCATGTTAGCTGGAGTTCAGGGAGAGACAGAAAAGGACAGTGCCTGGAGAAAATGAGAGGAGCAAGACAGAGATAAGTTCACATATGAAACGCAAAGGCACGACTTTCAAATAAGGGCATTGCTCCAAAACTACTTGCTAATACTGCACTTTACTTTCAACTGTGACTATACTGTGTCATTTTTGTGATTACAGTTTATATAAGCAGCTCCACATAATATTTAGGAGGGTGGGCATATCTACATGAACAGCAGACTCCCTGCAACAACAAATCTAAACTAACCATGGCTGCTTGATGTAGTAGTAATCAGTACTGATTACAAGCCCCAGATGTGTAAAGCTACTTTTATTCTCCATTTTAAGTGTCTGCAGATGCTCACAACAAGCAAACAGATGATGGCCTATCTCATTTAGAAAGAGCAAAAGATGCTGATTGTAGACTAGGGGTGGACAACCCTGGTCCTCGAGAGAAACAATCCTGCATGTTTTAGATGTTTCCCTCTTCCAACACACCTGATTCAAAATATCAGGATCGTTATCAGGCTTCTGCAGAGCTTGATGATGAGCTGATCATTTGAATCAGGTGTGTTGGAAGAGGGAAACATGTAAAACATGCAGGATAGTGGCTCTTGAGGACCCGGGTTATCCACCCCTGTTGTAGACAGTCAGTTGTGAAATTAAGTAAAACTTTCAAATCATCAAATAAACACTTGACTTCCATTGAAGAGGTGAGCCCAGTAACTCATCATCCCCGAGTCAGTCTAAGTGCCAGCACTAAAAACATTTAAGTTGCAGCGTCAGGTTAAAGACGCTGTAACGTATAAGACATCTTAGTCTATTAGGTATTAATATGTGCACTTACAGGGTTGAGTCGATTACCAGCCAGTTTTGAATTAACAGAGATGTCATCTAACTTTAAAGTCATCTTAAAATGATCCGGCTGCTTTAAATAATGATGGTAAAATGTTTGAAAATACTTTACCAAAATAACCTTTAGGATAAGTAAATTCTTTTCATTTGAGTTGACGTATGTAGCATTAATCTACGTAAGAAACTTTCATGTCTCCAGTCCATCAGCAAGCAAGAACCTTACTTTTTTCCTCTGCTTAAGACTTTAGCCGCCCCTAAACAGCAAGTAAAATGGTTGGATCCCACCCTACAAAGTTTACAGGAGCAGTAGCAACTCACATGATGTACAGGATTTGCTAGAAAATAGGATAAAGTGTTTTCATGAGTCTGTATATATCGATATTTCTACAGCGCAATTCACAAAGCACTACAAACTGCTGACCAAGGGAATAAAATCTGAGAATTAACACTGTCTGCTGTGCTTACAATCAAATTAGCTTTTGGTATATCTTTCCATAATATGCTGTATTTGTCTGTAATATTCCATAAATGGAATTAGTGGTAAGCCACGATCTGCTGATACCGGCATACCACCCATGGCTGGACTGCACTGAAGCAGGAGACAGATGGGCTAGGTACAGAGAGGGAGATACAGAGAGGAGTGGTGAGGATGAGATGGTGTGCTGACAGTTGGTGAAAAAAAGCACTGCCGTATCTTTAAGAGGCACGATGCAGCAGCTGAGTCATGGAAACCCTCCCGAGAGATCCCTCAGCCAATAGCAGCGAAGCCGGGTCGGTGCTGCTTCCCTGTATCCTGATGCAGCAGAAAGCCTCGGCTCCCCTCACGTCAGACCGAGTCTTTTCACGTCACTCCGCCGCTCAGCCAACTCACGAAAGAGATGGTGCAGTCAGTCAGAGCGAGTATGTGACGACTGAAGGGGTGTGTCACTCGCTTACCAATGTGCAGCATCACTGTGGCGAAGTGCTGCAGTGTTACTCATAGACACCTGAGCTCACGCACACATGGCACACTACTTTAAAGCCACAGAATCAGTTAGGTGTGCATGCTGCAAAACAGGACCTGGAGGTGTTAAAGAAATCCCTGTGTTACTTAAAGAGAGCCCGAGTGTGATGCAGAGCACTGATACTGCAGTGCAGCACAACCCTGCAATATAACCAAGTGCCTGTCTCTGGATGTGGTAATATTTGCACAGTGAGAGAAAAGATAGAAAGGAAGGATGAGAAAAGGGAGCAAAAATGAGTCCTACAGTCAAGGCCCAGTGTGAAGTCAAAAGACAGATGAGTGGAGATAAAACTTACTGTGGACACAAGTGACCAGATCCTGTTTTTTCTTATCAGAATCTCCAAACGTCTCCATACAGGCTAGGCAGAAGCAAAAATGAAATTAAAATGAGGATCTGACAAACATATAATCAGTCAAGCTGGCTATAGTAAGCAGAGATTAAGGGTTTTAGACAGAATGATAACTTACCTAAATACTTGGGATAGAAGTAGTCCTAAATCAGCGAGAAGACATGGAAAAACAGAGAGAGTCATAAACAAAACTCTAAACAGGACAAGATAATCTAAATAAATGCTTTCAACTTGTTTGGGGGTATCCCTTAATACTTGACATAACTGAGGATCTGTTTTATGCCTGATATCTACGCTCTCATGTGAAGGAAAATCAGTTCACAAACAATCATCAAATGTTGTTCATGTATTTGTGTGTGTCAGACTGAGATTAGGGTATGATTCCTCTCTAATCTGCTCTCCTCTGTCTAATGGGTGCAGCCCTTTGCCAGGGGCTTCCTGTGAATTCTCTGCATTCCTGACAGTAGTAGCATCCCTCCTGCCTGCTGGTTGCAGTACTCCTCCACATGTAGGTCAGAATTTGAGATGTACCAATGAAGACACTGCCTCTGAAGGCACAGAGATTTTCTGCGGTAGGTGCCAGATGCAGGAAGCTTGTAAAGTGGCAGTAATCAGCCAAAAATCTGCTAAAGCTGACAAAAATGACACAATGTAAAGCCTGATTGTAGCGCTGATTTATAGTGACAGCACACTACATTAAGATGTAGTGTGGTCCCAGAACTAGTAAGGATGTTACTGAACTTGATGTGAACATAATAGTCAGTGGTGCCGCCTTATTATTGGCTGTCTGTCCCCTTTGAAAGGTCACCTAGCAAATTAGAGACTTTGTGTGATCGCGTGTGATGCCAAGGATGATCATGAGTACCAAGGAACACCCAAGTCTCCCTCTCTCTCTCTGCAGAGCCAGAGAGCTGCAGCGGAAGAAAACGCAGAGTCAGAGATAGGCCCTTTCTGAATGAATAATGCAGCTATGAATGAGACTGCAGCTTTGTGTCACGGCATGGTTGAGCAGCCTCAAGAAGACAATTGATATTCTATTGATGTCTAGCTGATTCAAATATCACCTGACTTCACCTTTTCCTCTGACCGCAGCTCAACTTGACTTTAATCCTCCTTCTGTCAGTCCTCCTTCGTCCCTCTGCTTGACTAATCTTTCAAGTAATCTCTGAGTCATCGATTGCCTCATTCACTCCTACTCTGCTACAATTCACGTCATCAGATCTTTTAGAGTTATCGTGATAGTTAAAGGGCCCAGCGTCGGCAGGACAATGCTATGAAATTCAACCTTCGTGTACAGCTGAAACGTCAGGAACTGAATTTCAGAGCAGACTGACAACATGCAAAATCAAAAGTGTCAGGATACACTTGTTGCTGATGACCCTAAAGGGGTTTGGGCATTAGCTTGCACTATTGAGGGCCCCATATAACTAATCTTACTGAGAAAGTTTGCAATCGGAGCACAAGTTCCATGCTTTGACACATCCGGTTGTTTATACCTCTGGAGCTTGTTTACATATTCAGCACATGTAGTACATATTCAACAGGCTTATGTATTCACATGGATGGAAAGGCTGATCTGTGCATTCACGAACGCAGAACGGAAACTAATCTGCAGTAAATGTTCCTGAGCATTTGTTAAATGTCAAATAGAAAAAGAGGGTGGGAGCATGTAAACAGATTAGCGTGGCAATGTGCATGGCTGTGTTGAATGAAACACATTTCGCACCTCGTGTTCCAACAGAGGTCAATCGTGTTTGCATCATTCACATGGGTTCGTATGTAAGGTTTGTGAGCATGTGCAGACACAGATGGTGAGTGCAGAAATGGAGAAGAGATCTCCAGGTGTTTCCCACATTTGGCAGCAACCTAAGCCAAGCAGATCTCAAGTCAACAGGGCCAATTTTTAGCAAATGCAAAACACACAAGTGACTGTCTGTTTATGTGTGCATATCAGTATGAGGGGGGGAATGTTGGGATAGCAGTGTCTTCACTAAAACTGTTTTTCATAAACTAAAGCTTAGTCACGGTGACTCAGTGTCTCTCACAGACACAAACAATAGGACAAGACAACATGCCAAGTCCTTGACATGGGAATATTATGTGTGCTGACAGCTATCAGCAGGCTGGACTTATTGGAGCATGAACACCAGCAGCCCAGACAATGAATCATTAATCTGGGGTCACTTTACCGTCATCAATTGGCAGTCAATATGAACATGATGTAAACAACTAACCTTGCAAAAGTTACAGGACATAACATTATCAATCTGGTAATGGGGCTTGATTGAGTTTGTGCTACTGCAGCACTCAATGCTTCTTCTTTTTTTTCATTTTTAAATGCACTCACCGTCTCCGGGTCGTTTTCAAACACTTCTCTGGCCTCCTCTTTGGTGCACCTTTCCTCCACACACTCCCTCTCCAAGTGTCCTTGCTTCGTCTCCTCGAAAACTTGGTTTGCCCTCCTGTGTCTGCTCAGGAACTGGTTCGCCTCATGAGGAGACAATGAAACTACAAGGGCAAAAACACGCAAAAGTTAATTAACCTACAGGAGAAAGAGAAGGTCAATCAACTCTGGCGTTTTGTCTCATGAGACAAACCGGAGAAAGGAGTTGCGAAACATCCCTAGTTTACCGTCAAATAGCGCTAACAGCGAAGACATCATCTGCCACAACTCAAATGTCAAAGGGGACTTAGCGAGCTAGCTAGCCGCTTAGCATGTAACTGTTTACTTACTGCTGTCGGACCAGCGGACGAGCAGCAGGATTAGCACCGATGGAAGAAGGGACTTTGCCGGGGTCAACCGCATTGTTTCACCGCTGTTTCTGCGCCAACCTTGAGAAAACTTTCCCCCTCGTAGTGGTCTCACTGTCCCACCTCTCTCTCTTCTCCCTCTTGGCTGCTAACGCTGGTGCGAAACCCTGCAGGTATTCAGGTGAACTAGCAACGAGCGACCGTTGGCCGTTAACGTGACGCCGCGGAGCGTCGAGAGCTCAAACCGCCGTGTGTTTCTCCCGCAACACCGACCTCTTTCCGCCGCTGCAGGTTCAGCTCGTCCCCATTGCGGTTCTCTCTCTCTCTCTCTTTCTCTCGGTGTACTTTATCTGTGGTGTGGAGTCCTCGCTGGACCGGACAGTCTGCGGGAGAAGCGACTGCACGCCTCTCTGTACTGCTGCTGCTGCTGCTGGTTCAGGAGGGGGAGTAGCTCTGAGAAGAAGTGCGGCCAGGAGTTTGTACTGATGCGGACACCTCTTCATCCCTCCTCCCTCCCTCCTCCTCCTCCTCCTCGGTGTGTGTGCATGTGTGCAATCATCCCTCTGGAAAAAAAATGAATAAAAGAATAAAACTAGCACGCAATGGTACGCCTTAGCCATGCTTTAATGGTGCAGAGGTGCAGTGGTGGTAAGTAACTGAGTACTTTTACTCAAGTAAAGGTGGGAATCCTGTACTTTACATGAGTATTCTAAATTTATTCTCAATCATAGGTCTGCTTAGCAGTTCAAATACATAAGAAAAATAATTTAGAATGATGCATTTTAAATCTGATTTAAGTAAAACTACTTTCTCAGCAGAATGGCCCTTGTCCCCCTGTTTAAATTACTGTTACTGATTATTTAGCATGTAAGGTAGCATGTTGATCCTGTTGTGGTTTAGCCTGCAACAATTTACCACATTTTATGATGTGTTTACCTTGTAAAATCTGAGCTACCCACTAGTGGAGAAGTTGTTTACAGGTATGTAGTAAAAAGTACCTCCTAAGTATAGTACTGGGCTAAATGTAATAAGTTACTTCCATATTTTTTGACAGCTACATTGCTGATTATACAGTAGCACTTTTAAAAGAGTTTTAAAGTAGTAAATAATGGCTTGTAATAATTGATTATCAGTCATAATTACAGCAATTATTTTGCTGGTAAGTAACTAAGTGCTTTTACTAAAGTAAAGGTGGGAATCTTGTACTTCACTTGAGTATTTCCAATTTATTTTCAATCATAAGTCTGCTTAACAGTTCAAATACATAAGAATAATCTTTAAAAAATCTTGCATTTTAAATCAGATTTAAGTAAAACTACTTTTTCGGC
>OMNN01099632.1:4791-43014 GCA_900302755.1 Chromis chromis | reverse complement strand
GTCAAATCAGACTGTATTTACATAGCACTTTTCATACAAATAAACAGATAACAAATAAAAATGCAATAAAACAGAACAAACAACCCCCACAGTCAGGTTATCAATAAAGGACTCTGAGGAAACACTATTCTATATAACACGTGCAATGAGGAAACACCAGATGAGATAAAATAGAGATAGAAATAGAGGTTAAAAAAAAGAAAGAATAAAAATTATAAAAATGAAGTAATAAACTACATTAAATAGATTAAAATATTTAAATAGGTAAATAAATAGAGAAATCAATAAATAAAATTAGTTCTAAGAAGAGTAATAAATAAAAGCTATCAAATCAATCAAAAGCCTGACTAAAAAGGTAGGTCTTGAGTTTGCTTTTAAAAATATTATATTTCTATATTTATTACTAGATCAGACGTATGTCGCTCAAACCCACAGCCTCACAAACAACCCCCAATCCATGCCCTCTTATCACATCAAATTACCCATCTGCTTTCTTTTACTGCAGGTGTGAAGGCAAAGATTCACAAGTGACTTAGAAGTTGTAATTCGACGCACAGCTCAGCACGTTCTCCTGCTGTTTTGTGCAAATAGGTGTGTGTATCATAGGTGTGAACAACACACGGACAAAGATGACAAACAGAAAGACAGTGAAGTGTCGAAACACAACACTGAGCATATGTTGAACGACTGATTCATTATCACACTCACTCTGACGTCACGGCTTACACTGATTCTCACCTAAGCATCTGCCACGTAACTCCACTCTCAGAGTGTGTGTAGTGTCATTCCACAGACACACCCTCTTCAGGAATGACACAAATGGTCTTTGTATCTAGTAATGCGACACCACTGACATCACAGGGGGGAATACCTGGCTTTTTTCCCACTCAAATACATTGCAGCAAACCTGACGAACAAGCAGAAGCACAGGAAAAGAACAAAAAAGAGCGTCAACGCCCCTATGGCTCTGTTGTGAGAATCAACAACAAAGCACGAGTGCAACTCACAAAGGAATTACAGTCGAAATGGGGCAGTAAATCCGGCATTACTGAAAAGGCCAAGACAAAAAGTTTACCCAAAGAGGGAGTGATCCAGAACAGAGATATAATTGGCAAGGAAATAAATATTTGATCTGCAAACAGTGCCCTAATGACAGAGAGCTCTTTCATGGTGCTCCAGATATTACATCTGCTGAGCATCTCAGGCGTAACACTTGTCCTTGTTCGACATCAAAAAAAGTTGAAAGTCAGACCACCTATCCCTTCTATCTTTCTAGGTCAGGATATTATTATTTTTATCATTTAGTTTTCCTTATTTCCACAGGAAACTTACAAAAAAGAAAAGGAAAGAGTGAAATCTTTACATGCTTCATTAAGGGCTAGCTGTGCACCTTACAACATACAGCAAATATAATGAGTTTTTGATTGCTACTGTTGACTTTTTTGCGTTAGAGGAACAAACTACACTGAATTTACACTCAGATTTAACATTTGTACATATTGTCAGGGCTTAAAATGAATTCTGATCACAATAGATTTTAAAATTATGAGCCAATTCTGTTGCCACAGCAGCCTTCCTTAGAAAAAACTGATTATTTACTGCATTATTTTAAAGTATTTATTCAAAATACAACAAATATATGCAACCCTTTGGTTCAGAGACATACATAAACTGCAAATCATTAATCAGATTTCCATAATGCTACAGAAATGATTTCACTTAACACTGTAAATATGACAAAATCCAAGTTAATGCAAATATAGAAACCTCCTGCTGGGGTTAGTAACTTGATAAGGCCAGACATGACAATTTACTCCCATGTGCTTTGGTGGGTGAAAATTACCCCGGAGATGGTCGTTCTGAGCTCAGCATTAAAAGCTTGAGGATAGAAGCTTTTGTTTTCCTACAAAACTGTAAAACGATCTCGGACAAACTTCAACAAATACTCTTGACTTAATTTAAACTCCTGGCAGAAATTAAATGACATGTTTTAGTGTTCCGTGTTTAGTACTATATGTAGAGGGGAGGAAGGGCTGATGGATGATTGTTCTTGCCAAATTAAGCCCAATATCAAACCTGATGTCTGAGGATGAACTAAGATAAAACGGATTCAAACCGGATTCCTACAGATGAACTAAGATAGAAGTATAACGGCCTCATGGACAGCACAAGATTGTCCCTAATTTACCTCAAATAGTGTGCAGCTACATAAACCGATAAGAAGGCAGCCTTTAGGGACACAGTTTCACACAGAAGTAGAGATTCAAGCCTGAATTTGGGTTGCAGGCAAAAAAGACTGTTGCCAGAAAACTTTTCCAATTCACTGAAACACATTATTGCAACATTCAAAAACAGGAAACAAAGTTGTGAGGGCACCGAAACAGATGAGTAGTAGCTGCTGTGACTTTCTACTGTAGGACGCTGCTGGGTCACATACATGCCTAAGGACACTGCACAGCTCTTTTATCCTCTCTGTGTGCGTCTGGCTCTCCTTCATTTCTGTCTCCATCTATTCTCTCACTCTCCATCCATCTGTCTGTCTGCCTCTCTCTCTCACACACACACACTCTACAACATAGATCACTGACTCATTTATTTTCATCCCTGGGTCACTTGAGCAATTATAAACACTGCAGGAGTTGATGTGACCGAGCTGCGAAGAGACACACTGGAGAAAGAGGTCAGTGCACAAGTGTCACTGATAAATAATAAGTTGAGTTGAGGATAGTGAGGCTCTGTTTTCCAGTTGGTGGACAGAAAAATATCCAACAATACTAGACACAATATACAACACAAACATGATGTTTGTGTCTGTTCTGAAATAGTTGAGTTCATATAGAAAGTGTAACAAAAAAGCAAGAAGTTGAGCTGTATCTCAAACTGGAATAGAACCAAGGCCATATTTACAAAGATGTCTCCAAAACTGGAGATGAGTTTGGAAAATGTGGAGTAGTGTTGATGTGAACAGAGCTACGTGTTGACGCACACGAGAGGGAAGACGACACTCAATTTATTTTAGAAAGCTGTGAGGACACAGAGGGCAGCGAAAGAAGGACAAGGAGAGACATGTCGGACCTGTATGTGTGTCAGCATTCAAGTGGATGTATTTATAAAGATTGTGAGGAGTGTGATCTTGCATGCATGTAGGAGTGAGGCATGTGATCCTGACGTGTGCGATGACCTTGGCCCTGTTCTAAATGCAAAACAGAGACCTGTGCCTTAAGAAAAGGAGGAAGGGACCAAAGGTACATCGCACACAGATGGAGGAGTGGGCACAGATGACAAATGTGGTGCAGATATATGCTGTATAACAGAAAAACTATGGTAGTTTAGTGAACATGTCTGCTTGACATGTTTAACAACTGGGTGAAATCACAGAGTGCTACAATATTAGATAAAGACAACATCACCTATTCGATGTGTAAATGGTCTTTCAAATGAATCCCATCAGAGACAAGAGTGAAAATTGGACTGTGCTTTGTCAGGATGACTTGCTAACAAAATCTGTTGTCAGGTCAAAGATATTTAAACCACCACATACAGAACAACTTTATCACCACTGATAAAACATGTGTCATTATTATGGATAAGCATGATGTGATGTGATGAAAGACAGACACTATTATGTCCTCAGACTCACAAGATCCAAGATAAATTCATCTGTGTCTCAAAAATGTTACTTTATGATCTTAGTTGGAACATAATGTAGATAATAAGTAGACAATGTGTCTGATTCTTAGTCTTGTGTTAAGACAACACTGAATACTGATGCAAGAATATGACTGGTATATTCTGCAAAATGAAAAACCTAAATTTCTAAAAATCCTAAAGGTACCAAAAAGTTTCAAACAACACCCTCACCTCTAGACAGGTTCACAAAACAGTATCACTTTAATACACTGAAGCCAGTAGCAAAAGAGCTCTGGGTGTAATAGAAGGTACAGAAACCTCTATAACTAGAAATTGTAATATTTTCTAGAGATTCAATTGAGAAACTTTCCCTGAATAAATACCCAAACATGAGTTTTTGGCTAAGGCAGCAAATCAAATACCTGAAACCTTACAACACGGATGCATAAATAATAAAAGTATGACCAGAAAGCAGTCTTGCAACATTCCTCACAATGTCCAACTCACTCAGAGATATTAAAAGGAGTATTTCTCTTGGGATAAATGGCATGTCATATCTGTGATAGGGAAGTAAGTCAAAAGATTTTGCACATAATGTTGAGGCACGTATAGGCAGAGTAGCTAGAATATTCTCTCAGTAAACTTGACAATTGAAATATACTTGAAATATGGCTCCCTGATACAACATGGCGGTGCTCACAGTCCTCTAATTTCTCAGCACTGCTCTTGCCATCTAGTATGAAAAGTTGGCGGGCAAAACCATCTGCAACCTTTAGACAACTTTAGGCATGAGACAGAGGTAAATGAAAAACCAAACCGCAAAGAGGCCAGCACCCTCAGGCCAGTTAGTTAGAGCAGATAGGTGACTGACAACTTGTTGGGAATCAAACCAGTTTTCCTCCATCTGTCCCAAACTCAACCCTTCATAGCTGTACGTTCACAGTAGTTATTTGGAAACACGCACATACTCTAAGTGAAATTAACACCCACCAGGCAGCAAATGCTACAAAAATCTGTCTTTGGCACGTAAATCAAAACGGATCTTGTGCCACATTGGCTAGTGAATTCTAGAGAAGACAACATTTGATAGTAAGTGCAGCTTCTAATTAACACAGAAGACTAGACTGTACAGAAAGACACCCTGGAAATAGAAAGAGGCCTTGTAAAGTTCTGATATATTAAATTATCTTATCCTCAGCGTTTTGCGCCGTCTTCTTGCTTGCCCCTTCTCTCCTTCTGGTTGTTCTTGCCCTGTCAGGTATAAGTAATGTGAATCCTTCACTTCAGTCGTGACACTGCTTTAGTGCTTGCTGTTACTGCACCATTCAGAAAACTCAGTCTATCATGAGAGATGTACAAAGAGGTCACCATGGTAATGCAGTGTCGTCTCAGTTCACATGGTCGAAGCAAGCAAACCAGTACCACTCCAATATACATAGAAGTCCACTTAACTATAAACCTATTTTCAGTCCTATTCATCATCTTAGGGACTGGATAACTAAAGGTCAGATCTGGGTAATATGTTAGATAACTTGCACGTTGTCAGGCCCTATGAGAGGCCAGACACGCAACCTTCAACATTTACTAGCTGCCAGAGATGCTCAACTGGGGACTGACAAAGGCCAGATGCAAACACTTAGTATCAAAGTCACACATTCCCCGCTCCTCAATTCTTCATCTCATTACACCGGATCTGGATTTTTAAAGAAGGGGAAGAAATGCTACGGTGAACGTCAAGCGAGCCAGATTTCCTAAACATCCAATTCCTTCCCATCTCCTCATCCGCCACCTTTCTAAAAGTCAAGCCATGTTTACAGAGAGAACACCTTGATGAATACCAAAAGTCTGCATACACAAACCTGCATTTGCACAGTTAGGCAAGTCAGTTTGATTCGTTCAGGGATGCACACACGGACACACATGGGGATTTGTGCATTCAAATACACATGAGCCTGCAACTTAAGACACGTAAGTTGTCACAACCATACAACTGAGAAACACATACAGACACTTGTGTGTTTACTGTACTTACAAGCACACCCACCTTTACACAAACAGCCGGAGCATCACCTACAGTTTAGATGTTTCAAGCAATACAAATCCACTGTAAGTCTTTTAAGCTCTGTGATAACAATTACGGAAGACGAAGCAACAAATGAATTAGTGAAAGAAGCCTTCACAAAACAGTAAATAACAGAAGAAAGGAGGGCAGGACAGATGGAGGAGGCGGTATGCTTCGTCCAGCTGAGTATTGCTTTTGGTAGCCATTCAAAAAGATGGCTCATGCAAACCTAACACTGCCAGATTTTCAGATTTTAATGAGAGAGAAAAAAAAGCTACATTCTGCCGTCAGCCCTAACACTAGTAGCAGTTTTATGTGTTACAGTACAGGTTTTTACTCCCCCTCTGCATCAAACCACATCATGTACAGCAATGTCTGTCATCAGCAGTAGCTAAGAGAACCCCTGATAAGACCTAATTACTGTCTTCATTTCACGCAAGCGTCATTTCCTGCTGGGAATGTTGTAGAGCAGATTAATAAACTGACAATGTGAGAACATCACGAATGCTGCAGGGAGGTCCGACAGGGTTCAAACACATGCTGCTGGGCATCCCCACCACCACCACCGCCACCACTGTACGGACATTGTATATTTGCCCAGGGTTGTTCTGATCCATTTACAGCTCTGCCTGAGAGTAACACAATGGAATAAACTGTGAATATTAACTTCCAACATACAAGCTACAGGGCAGTCTCTTCCTAAGAAATGAATACTGACAGGCAAGGACAAGCTGAGACAGGAGGTGGAAGGAGATGAGAGGGGGAGGGCAGGGCGAGTTGTGCCCCTGGCAATGCATTCTGCATCCTGAATATATTTGGAGCCATGTGCACATGGGGAAATGTATGGAGCGACGTAACACATTCCTCAGTGAAGGATGACTTTCACGGTTCAGGACTCTGTGTTTGAAACTGTTTTGGAGGGTGAATGGAAGGAGCTCTAATTAAAGCACACTAAGGGGAAGGCACCAATATCGCTGCACCAAGTGTTAATATTAGTGGGTTAGTATGATTATATACAGTAACGTTAAGGACAGAGTGACTCTAATTGTAATTTCGGACCTCGGAAAACACAAAACAGGCACAAAAAACCCCAAACTGACATATCTACAGGACACAGAAGGCTTTTTCACTGAACCACGGAAGAAGGTTTGACTGGAGAAGAGTGATGGCATTGAGAAAGACACACAAAGACGAGCACAGCAAAGCCACTGTGACAAAAAACAAAAAAAGGAAGGACATGGGACTGTGCCGGTGAGGCAGAGGAAAAGTATTTCAGAAAGCAATGGAGAACAACAGAGCAACACACACACAAAACAGGATTAACATGGAAATGTTGCCAGAAGGACAAAGTTTCCTGTCTATTTACCATATTCCCTCCGTGTTCTTCAATGAGCTGGTGGAGCGCGACCGTGGCTTAAGAATGATACTCATGGCCTGGCTTTTCCTTCCACATCCACACACATAACATATGCACAGTCCACACACACATAAAGCCACACACACCCTCAGGGCCACCTGGAGCCCACTGGCCAGCCTCCGCGGTGGTTTGACTTAAAGTCCTCACTGGTGTAAAGTGATCCGGTGGCAGCCTCCTCTCTTTGGTCCTGTGGTGCGGTCGGGTTTGAAGAGCAGCTCCAGCCCCAAAACCTGAGTTTAGTCAGATCGAACTCAACAGTATTCCACACCGCTGCTCCTCGCTGAGCTCCGATCGTTTGACAGTAGGTGGTTTGTTACCCTGCTCTCACTCTCTCTCACACACACACACTTGCACTTATCTTTCCTGCCAGATCAGAGTGTGATCTTCCTCTTTCCTAATCCAGCCATGCACTCACCCTCTTACTCTTTCTCACTCTGCTTCTCTCTTTCAAGTCCCTGTGTTTTTTTCTTGTTTTTCCTGACTGGTGGAAATAAGATCTCCTCTTCGTCCCACGATCCTTTTTTGCTCTCTCCCCCCTCTCACCTCTTTCTCTCGTCTTTTTATGACTGTGTCCCTGTCTTTGAGTTACACGACTCTCTCTCTCTGTCTCTCTCTCTCTCTGTCGTCTCCCTGAGCTGCAGCTTGAGTATGTCTGGAGTGGGAGGGGTTGTTTTGGTAGTAGTAATTCTTTATAGGGCGGGACTTGTATCCCCAAGCAATCCTGACAATCGTCTCAAGTGTCAATCACTCTGCTACCACAGTAACCTAAAACCAACAGCTAAGCATGCCAGTGATCTGGAGAGACTGTACAAAGGTGGTGTAAGCTGAGTTTCACTGTGTGATTCCAATAAGAAAAGCAATAAACTGAGAAAATAATCACTGAAAATCTAATGTTGCGTGTTACAACTACATAAAACAGGGGTGAAGGATTATACAAATTGAGGATAAAAACGTACGGGAATAAAAAGCTACTAAAATAGTTGCAGCAATTGTGAACGTTAAAATGTCATGTAATATCTGACATATAGTCAGTAAAATAACTTGTCAGCCTACTGAACTGCAGACAAACAGCCATTTTTAAAACCTGAATTGTTTCAACATTTCAATTTTAGTATTATTTAGATTTTTGTTTGTTTGTTTTTTATTTAAAATATTTTAGCTTGCACACCAACAGAAGAGCATGGGAGTAAAGTAGTTAAGCTTCTTAAAATCACAACAAAAACTTTGGGCCAGCCCTACATTTTTACCCTTTGTACAGAGTCTTACAAAACAAACAAGAGGTCCAAGTAACCAACTGTATTTATTTACAGTGCATATCTTTGCCATGCGATTGCAAATGTTTGTTTTTTTCAGTCTTGAATTGCATGAACGAAATATACTCATATCAACACTCTCTTCAAAGAGTTATTATTCCACCTGAACTATCTGTAGAATAGGTTTGAGTTTGAAGCTCAGGTCATCTGCTGCTACAGCTGTGGGCAGAGGAGCTAACATTAGCTCTCCACCAGTCAGACTGGTGCGTCAGGTGTCTGGCATGTCAATCACTCAGTACTAGCCGTGTGTAGATTGTATGTTAGAGGATCACAGAGGGAATATGTTACCAGTCAATAAAGCAGAAAAGAAAAAAATAAGAAATATGTATAGTGGGATGTCAAAGTGTCACCTAGTGTGCATGCACTATTTTAGCCAGATTATAAAGATGTGTGTCCATATTGCAGATGAGTGCTTGCTTTTAAAAATCACACCTGATTTATTCTGAATTGTATGTACTTCTGGCTATTTACTGGGGATCAAGTGAAAACACAGCACTAAACAACAACAGCGGTGCTTAAAAAAAAGCCTCAAACCTAGAGCTGAAAAACAACAGACAAACACACCACATATTACCAGAAACCCAGACGCATCTGCATACACATTATGCCAGCCCCTTTTATATTGAAAGCAGTGAGAATATTTCCATGTCATCAATAGTACAACTGGCTACGGACGTAAGCACCAGCGCAATGACATCAGTCAGAGGACGCCTGTGAGGACGCTCGTCTTTTGTTCGAGAGAGGTAAGGGTTCAAGAGACAGAAAGCAGCAGACAAAAGGAAATGCTTACAAGGATGTGCTTGTATGTCACAGGAGAAAGGACGCAGACCTGAGGGAAGCTTGTGCAGCTTGACGGATGTCATATGCTAATATCCTGTATACGCACATGCAGATGGGCTGACAAGCAGAATGCACACATGACACATAAGCAAACATGCCTGCTCATTAGAAATACATGCAGACACCTCCTACCAAATAATATTGCAACATGTTAACTACCAATAAATACTGTTACAAGCACAGTAGCTATACCCTGCATTATTAATCTTAAAGTGAATGGGAAAGCAGATTGGTGAGGAAACACGTAGTGGCTTTTTTTTTTTTTTTTTTTTTTACATATTACTATGTGTCAAACCTCATGGCAGACCAAGAACAAAGACTCCTCTGAAGCCTTTCACTCTTGGACAGTGTCTCTGATTTCACACCAGCATGGTTGGTGGCAGGTAGGTCTATATGTGCTGTTCTATGGCTTAAAATGTGACCATGTGTGAGGCACTCAAAGTGATTTACAGTAAGTTGAATAGGCACATCTAATGCTGTCAGCGTAGCATGGCAGAATGATGTAGTTTATAGTTCGGTCAAAGTGGTGAAACTAATCCTATTACCTCGGTCTGCACATTCCATGTAGTCAAGGAAAGAACAACAAAAGAGAACAGTTTCCTCAAGAAAACTGGGAGAAAACAGGCGCCTCTCCTCCAAAGTGAAACCACATGAATCCCAAATTAAAACAGAACCAGTGACATGATGACAAGAACTATGCAAACAGTTTCCAACCCATGTCACCTGACCGCATTCAACATTTAAGAAGCACATTTAAAGTCACACTATTTTACTTGAATGTGTTTACATAGAAGCCAAACTGGGTCTCTATGCTGAACCGATATATAGTTTACACTGTCAGAGGCACACTGTAGGTTCCTGTTTTCTCTGTCTACAATGTAGCCCACGAGCACCTGCATCCTCTCACATAAATACACATTCACACGTAATGAATATTTACTTTAAGGCTGCAACACAATCATCCCCAGGAAGCAGAGGTATAAGACACACAGACAAATATCGAATCTCAATGTCTCTTACCGAGTGTTACTTTGCCCCAAGTGAGAAACAATGACTATATTTGGTGTGAAATCAATCTTACTTGAGTAAATAAACAATATGTAACTTCCTTCATACCATAGAGGATTAATTTATCAGCCTTAAAGGGAAATTTATATTTTCTTATAAAGACAGATCTTCATTATCTGTATGCCAAAGTTGCAAAGATCATCTTTATAATATTTTTTTTTACTATCATACACTCTTGTCATGTATTTTTTTCCCTGAATGTATATGTATTTACAGTGTTTCTATAAAGTGACGGTGTAACACAAAGCTGCCTAACTGCCTGCGTAAGCTGTAAATCCTCAGTACTTTACAGCGTCACTGCTTTTCAAGTGAGTTCTACACAAAGCAGAGTCTGCATTAATGTCATGTAGACAGTAACTGCTATTACGTTAATTGAAGGCTAAATGTATTATGTTAATGGTGACATTAAACCACTTATAGCTCCATGTAATAAGCACCACTTAATGTGGGAGTACATAACACATTGGAAAATTGTCCTTTCTATGCTACTCAGAGACACCACTGCCACCTAGTGTCCAAATTAGTATCATTCTTGTCATAAAACCAGCTATATGGATTAAGTGACCACAGTATTTGACACAATTATTGATTGATTTCTTTCGTCTTTTTTTTCCAAACACCTCCTCCATGAACCGGGTTCAGTATATGGTGAAGACAAACACACCCAGTAAATGCTGATATAAATAGCACTCAGGCATTGAAGCACAGATGGCTGGTCCACAGTATTGACAAGGCTCCATCCATATCTATATGTATACAAACACCATCAACCATTACTGATTTATATTTAAATGCTATAGAGGCACAGGCAATTCATGTTTATGCATACACACCCCAAGACAAGAAAAAAATTGACAAGTGGGCACCGATGTCCATCAGATGATAGCACATTTAGCTTAGACTGAGCTTGTGTTAGAGAAATGCAGTAGGAAAATGGGCCTAACAAGGTCTTTAAATTTCTGTGGGAGCCTTAATAGACAGAGAGTGCTCTGATGATTAGCTTACACTCTGCTCTAGTTAGTGAATGGATCCATCCTCCTGAAGACCTTGCTGCCTTAGATGATGACTCGATGGAACCTGCTTATTTATCATTTACCCTGCTTTTAACCATGTTTTGTAAAAAGCAGAAAAGCTTTTTTCTCATGAAACACAAAGAGACACAAACATGCACACAATCGCACACACTCCAAGCCAACACTATTGCCTCGGCAGAGCAAATAGCAGAACTGCGGCTTCCACTGAGCTCTAACAACACAACCAGCCGCCGAGCAACAACCGTTTACACAACACTCGGTGGTGAACGCAGCTCCAGTTCTGTGTTGTCCAGGTGGAACTATTTATCAGCTAATGTTCTGATAAGAGAGAACACACACACTTTGTGGACATTTATGCTAGTCATACAAACAGGGATATCCAAGCACTTGTTACATAGTCAAAGTATACACACACACACAGACAGAGCAATTAGTAAAACAGCCTTAAAGCTTGACTACCATGTAGTTCCACACAGTATTCCTCTTGAGTTTTCTTCTCATACACTAATTTGCCACATGCAAACAAGGGTTGGATACAACTAGAAAGAAAAAGTCAAGCTGACACTGGATATCTAACTATTTAATGGTATAAAAGTGTCCCACATGAAACAAATTCTCAGCAGATGATAAATAAAAAAAATAGGTTAAGGATCTTTCCCTGACACACCCTCCCACAAATAGCCGGTTTCTGTTTCAGAGATGAACCATACCCTCTCCTGCCACGAGGTTTGATGTCGATGGGCTTGTTGGTAGCGTAGGGCGAGCCGTTGGAGCAGGCGTGCCGGTAGCGGGCTATCCTATCCAAAGATAGATAATCTGAGTTCACAGGCAAACTCATATTGATTAGGATCTTAACCGGTCCAACACATGCACTTGTGTCAAGCCAGATGTGGAGTGAGAAACAGGGAGGGTAGGTGGAGTGACAAGCCTGATAAAGCTATCTCAGTAGGAAGGAGGGAGGGGTGTGTGCAGAGAAAGGAGAGGAGAGGACTCAGTAATGGTGTGACTTTAACAGATAAAAAAAGGGAGAAAGATGGAGAGTGGGAGTGATGCAGGAGAGGGAGGAGCAAAAGTGCAGCAGAGGTAGAGCAAATATGTTTTTAGTATTATTGTAGACTTTCTGCAAAGATACATAATCATGGTATATATACACAATCACAATCCACTATATTGTAGTTGTATTGAGTACTAAAAATCTAATCTTAAGATGTCAGTGGCTTTGGAAGTCTGCATTAAGACTCAACATATCAATTTTAACAATAAAGGTGCTCACACTGCAAGTAAAGCTGGAGATTGTATGTTCTATACAGCCTCCTTCTGCGTGAACAAGACCAGAAGGTTAAATTGTGCAACAAACCCAACATGATCCTGTACACAGGCAATCATAAACTGATTCATATTAACTGAATGTATCTATTTAGGCCTATTTTATTATTTTATTTAAACCTTTAATACAATGTAATAGTGAATGTTCACCCACAAAAAGTGTGTGTATAAAATGGGCAACCAAATAAGACGCTTCCAAAATAGTATGAAGCCTCATATTAAGATCTGCCATCCAAAATTAAGGTTAGTTCACACTCTGATGAATATGTGTGGGGTATATAAAGCATACAGACTTTCCAAGTATGTCCTACCAGTTAGCATGAGCTGCTAACTGCTACTAAAGTGAATAAGGGGATACAGAAAATCAATCATGACTACTACATACACTGCACAAACTGTTTCAGGTAAAAAATAAAATAAAATAAAATAAAATAAAATAAAAGCGACAACAAGAGAACTAAGTTACATCATATCAGGCTTGTTATTTAATGAAATTCAATCAAATTTACTCCCTAAACCTCCATTGGTTCTAAACCACCAGTCCCAAGCCTCATCTAAATCCCCAGCCCTGGTAATAACTACATTTCACTACAAGGGGGCAGCAGAGTCCCACAAACCCAGCACACCTAATACGGCTAAACCCTGTATAATAAAAAGCAAATGTGAAATTAACAGCAGGAACTGCAGTTTGAGCCAAGACATTTGCAAATTTGCAAATTAACTAATAGCGCACACGCTTATATTATACTATTCTTTTAAGCTGTGCTGGAAGATAAGTTCTGATGACAGTAAGAGCTGTGGGTGAAAACAGATCAACAGAGCATGGAAATGTATGATCTTTAAAGAAAATCACTGTTATTCATGTTGCATCATTTTCTGATGCTTACCATGTATAAAGATGAAGAGCTCTAAATGGCTCCAATGCTGGAGTGCTCTGTTCTTAACTGCCAGCAGGGGGCAGTCTTCGCTTCAAGGAAACTGCAGGTACAGGTAAGCAACAGCACAGCAAACAGCAGCACAAACACACAGAGCAGTAAATCTCTGCGGCATTACACCTCCTTCTCAGCTCTGACAGAAGCAGCCAGCATGTGACAACAGCCCCTGGGTGGACAGGGAGGCTGTCAAAGTCACAGATGCAATGACAGACACAACAGGCGTCTCCACTCGTACTGAACATCACCACATGAGCACACCCACACGCACAAACACACAAGTGGTGTCTGAGTGCCAGCGATGTGAAGGCACACGCATGTACGAACAGATAAAATACATACAGATCACCACACCAGCACCATGCACATCTCTGCTTCTCTTGCGGACTCTCACAGACACACAACCTGCAACACAAGCATGTGATTGCTTAGCTGTTGAGTCGGCCACACACTGTCAGTGCGAGCGACGTGCTGAGACAGAGCACCAGGTGACGGTGTGACTGTCGTCACTAACTGTCCCTGAGGCTCAAAGCCATAAAACCAGAACCACTGTATCTGAACGCTGCAGCATGTGCATACAAGCTCCACCACATTTTCATATTCTAGATGTGTGTAATAGAGATCAAGTATGTTCTTATTTACTGAAAATCATATCTTCATAGGATTTAGGCACTGGAATTATTATGTGACTAAACCCAGGAAAGAGAGAAGAAAAATCTAGTCAATAAGTCAATAAAGTTACAAAATCAACAATGTTTTATTTTCATTGTTGTATAAAATAAAGAAACAGCAACTCATCTTTCCTGCACTTGCAATGCATTACGGTTGGAAAGAAAATCATAGAAAATACAGTAAGACAATTAAAATATATATATATATGTAATCAGTGAGTAATCAGCACAGGCCAGGCGGCAGGTTTCAGGTTCTAAAGTGAATACAGTCAACGGCTAACCAACTGGCTGTGTGCCAGAAGGACGAGGAGGGCTTTCAAGAGCTCTCCTCTCATGACTGGTGGGGTCAGCGACCTCATCTAGGGGTTTAAGGACAATGCAGCTTGACAAAGTGGGACTGGGACAGAGCAGAGGGAGGATGGAATCAGGGGCGTTAGGTAATTTGCAGCAGCACAAGACATTAAGAGCAGCATAAGGCGACTAGTGAAAAAGGAAGACAAGGGAGAGCAAAGACTGTCACAGGAGCAGACAAGCTGTTAGTCAGTAGTGGCGTTAATAAAACCTGGGATTTGTATTTGAATTACAAAATACTAGAGCCTGAATACTGAAATCATACATTTTTTGATACCATAGCACAGGTTTTACCATGACGAGCCCAATCCACATTGAAGATTGTACTTCGTCAGTGTCATAACAAAACTCAATCTCATCACTTACATTTATTATCGTCGTCTCAGTTTTTAGGAGCACAGCAATCCCTTACCTTGTGTTACTTTATATAACTATGAGAACCACAAAGTAAAGAACACAGATTTTGAGCATTAAAAAAGAGAAGCTCTGGTAATGAATTGATCACATCAACAAAGATATGAGTATCTGTCCAAATTGGTCATACATCCCTCATTTAAGCAGGAACTATTTGATCAAACAACATGTACAGACAAGCATATATCTGACCAGACATTTGATGACAGCTTTCAGTACTTAACAGTTCTTTTTTAAATATTTGGTGCAACAAACATGATTGACTGAGGAATTAAGAGCCACAAGAAGGGCAATAGGCTTATTCAGTTGGCCCTGTGTTAAAAAGCTTTGACCAGAGAAAGTAACAGTGACAGGAAGGAAGGGGATTTGCTTTCTATCCATCTGTCATGTTCTTACAGCTCATTTGTCCATCAAGAAAGTGCCTCCGTGTGAACTAACTGAATTCTATAGGAAAGCAAAGGGCAATAGAGTGTTGCAGCGTGACGAAAAATAAGCTACTGTCGCAGCTTAGGGCCATGGCAACTGCACCACCGCTGCCGTTGCAAGGAAACTGAATATGATTACAATGATTGGATATTTGTTTTCAAGTATGTAAATCAGCACAGGTAATGTGATTAGGAGACAACAATAGAATGGTAATTGAGATTCATGCTGCACTGTATTTGCGTAAAGAGGAACAGCTCTCAGCCAGTCATGCTGCTTTAAAAACAGCTGTTGTTATGTGTGTCAAGGAGCAACTCCTTCGCCTCAACTACACTCGCGCTGCTGCCTGCCTGCCTGCCTTCACAGTCCCCTGCTAGATTCATGTTTATAATGTGGTTGCCATGGTGACACGGCAGAATTCAAAAGGGACAGGTAGGTAGGTCCTCACAACCAATCAGCCTTCAGTTGCTAAGGACAGAACGGCAGACTGTGTAATGAGAAAATGAGAATGACAGGGTCATCGATGGAAAGATGGAGCATAGTGATACAATAAGCAATGATTCCCGAGGGCTGAGAGTGTGCATGTTAACGTACCCTCATCAAAATGATCAATCCAAACACTTCCTCGCAGAATGTAACCGTGGCTCATGCCGAGACATTAGTTATTAACGGCGGCCACTTAATATTTCACAGCAGTCATGCATGACTTACCTGTGCTCTATTTATACCTCCCGCTGACTCACGGGCCCCGAGCGGATTTAAACTGGCTGAACTATTGTTTGTCTCACAGACTCACCAGAGCACAAAGGCGAACAGAAAGCACCCCCACAACCAAATGAAAAAAAAAAGTCTAGAGAAGCGTGACTACTGAAGATAAGACCAACGAAAGCTCTTACTTGTGTTGTGCCTGTGTGTACTGTAAGTGGTGGGCATTTTGCTGCATACACTGACAACCGAGTGTGTGAGTGATGAGAGAGAAAGTCACGACGTGTTCAAGATGAAGTGATGCTGGACAGCATGAATGTGAGAACCATGTACTGAGACCAGCATGAAGAAATCTGTCTCAGAGGCAAAAAGACAATTGTGTCAGCACAGTTCTCAGAGTCACATCACCACCAGAGACTTGGCACACCAGCCTATGAGATGTATAAGGGGCTGCAGCTAACAAATCTTTTCATTCCTTGTGAATTTATTGATTTTTTTGTTTGTTTGACAAATCTATTAATTGTTTGGTCTATAAAATGTCAGAATGTCATTTCTGAAAACTGCTCATTATCATTTACCCAAAGTAATGTCTTTTGTTTGATTTATGTGAACAACAGTCAACCAAATCCTATGTGCTGCATCGCCATGAGGAAGACGCTCAGAACAGCTTGTACTTGAAAACCAATCTTCCTGAGCACAAAAGCAGATACATACTTGGGGATTTGTGTCTCAAGGTTCCAAATATGTCAGAGACAGGCAAATTTAAACATAATACACACACACACACACACACACACACACACAAAGAAATGCTGCTCTGCGTCTACAAATGTAGCTGTTTTTGAAGTAGGAGCACAGGTTTTGAGACCCGACTGTCATAATAGTCAGCTGTGGTACACTTACAGAGTCACCAGACCACTGGCTCCAACACCAACAAAAGCAACTGTTTACAATCCAGCTTGATGCTATTTGGTGGTTTTATAATCTGGGAAAAAAACAGTTTAAGTAGCCCGTGCTTGTACAAGCCAAACGTGATCCCAGCGTCAACCATTAATCTCAAAAGTAGTTTTGTAAATGACGTTTACTGCGCTGTGTACAGTGTACAGGCACAGTGCTTTTATTTTGAAGATCTGCAAGCCACAGTAAATACTCGCTTATGGACATGAGAGACAACTCTTTGATGGGCACATTAATGGTGAGATGAATGCATGGACGATAACTGGATGCAGAGCCCCATGGACTGCACAAAGCTCTTACGTATCACACATGGGTACACAGTTCTAGCTCCAGTGCACCTCAAGCACATGGTGAAGCTAATAGGTTTAACTTGGCAGCAGTCCCAGTGATGTCAGAGTAATCCCTCATTAAAACCCTGATGACATCACTGCACTGTTGAGAGTGTGTGAGGCCTCAAATTTATGTGTGCAAGGGATGCCCTGCCAGTGTGCGCCGAGGATGCTCTTGCTGAAGTCCAGGTAATCCAGGTTAAGCTGTTCCTCAAAACACATGCAGGAAACACTAGCGTCACAGCCGCTATCTTAATTATACTGTATCCTTATATGCACTCTATTAAATATACCTCTCCATTAATGCAAACAACTTTCACCTCTAGACAGAGAAGTAAGAAAGGGTTGATAGGAGTTACATTTTTTTGTATTTAAGTAGCTCTGATCAACCCCTGAACAACAAACACGTATAAGGTTTCCATCATTCCAGAAACACAGTATTCCTGGTATTTCATTGTACAACAGTGTCTAGACAGTGTTTATACATGAGACACAAATATGCAAATAGGGTTTGCAACTAACGGGTTTAACAGTGATGTGCAGAAGAGCATTTTAAAGGAACCTGAACCTAGTTCAGTGAAGAGGAAAATAATAAACAACACTCATTAAAGGCATGATCAAAATAGAACAAGTGAAGGGAGAATTACCCAGTCTGAAGACGTGGGTGTCAGGGTTTAAATTTAGCGTCAACAGCGTGAATCAATCCAAGTGCCACTCACTATGCAGGTTGCAAGCCTCATGTGGCTCGCCAGTGTTTAACTGGCGGTTCACACAGCAATGCACAGAATACCTAAAATACTGAAACAGCTATCTATACACTGTTGATACACGATTTACCAGTGTAGTATAAAAACTCTGGACCCACCCTAACTCATTGAAGCATAGCCTTTTGACCCACAGTGTTGTTAGACAGGTAAATAGTAAGCTGGACTAAGATAATTAAGAAATTACCTACAGTATTCAGCATATGTGAGTACACCCCTGTGCAATGTTACTTATATGTCAAATAACAACAGTATATGACCTTACAATGATTGCATTACTTTCAAGTTAAACAGTTCAATATTAACTCTTATTTATGAGTTAAAATCTAACAGTTTAGATTTGCTATACTAAAAAATAGGCCCCATTGTAGAAACGAAAGTCAGTACACCTTATTACTGAGATTTAAATCTTTTATTGTATTCAACACCTCAGATGTCCACATGTATTTTTGATGACAGACTCAATCCTTCTCAGCATGGAGGATACTTTAGCCCAAATTTCTAGAGATGTTCTGCCATTCAAAAACTATTTTCTTAAGTTTTTCTCTTTAAAACATGCCAGTGGATTCAAGTCAAACAAAATCCCTGGACAGGCCATAGTTTTCTCTTGGTTTTTCTGTTTTTGCTGTAACATTCCTCATGGCCAAGCTGGAAGTCATCTTGTCAGACAGTATTTTAATATATCCACAGGCATTTATGGTGTCATCTATAAATGTCATCTTCCCAACAGTTTCTGCACTCATGCAGCCTCACATCATCACACTCCCACCTCTGTTTTTCACTGTTGGGACAATTGGAGCCTGTATTTTCAGTACAGCCTATGATTTTGATTGTTCGTAAGAGATAATACTCTACTTGGTAACTTAGAAAAAATGCAATTATTGAGAGGTGGTGCAATTTTGAACCATTATATGCAGCAATACTACACAGGGGTGTATTCACTTCTGTTGAACGCTGTATATACACTACACTGCACAATAGGCATGCAGCCTTTTTCATGTTTTCATTTTGGGCTGTTAATAGCTTCCTAAATAACTGCAACTGAATTAAAGCAGAGGAAAATGTCACCAATCTGGCAACACAGCCCACTCATATCACAGGGCTATTAGCTCAGCTATTCCATGGTCTCATGCTAGTCAAATGGAGAGAAATAAGGTAAATGTGGCAAATGAGGAAAATTAAGAGCTGCAGCGGCCGAAAATTAAAATGAAGACAGGACAGGGGGGACAGACTGCAGACGGTGAGTAAAAAAGAGAAGAGTATGAGTGCAGGAATTGAAATGGATAAATTACTTTTTATTCATCTAACCCTTCGTGTTTAACATGCAATCAAACACACTTCTGTTTCAAGCAAAACAATTCAGTAGAATTATTTCACATTAGAAGAGGCTGTCCCACTGAACATGTCATGCCAGTGTGGATGCTGTGAAAATACTGACGAACACTAATCTGTCCTGTCAGGTGTGAAAATTACAGTTTGGCCGTAGTACTAATGTGAATGAATGAGGCACCTATAGCATTTTTATATTGTCAAGATGCAGGGAAATTAGGTAAAATTTCAAACTCGACTGAATAAAAGTTCCAAACTCAACTCAATAAAAGCGCATTTCAAAGGACATGAATAATAAAGCAGTAGGCAAATAGGCTCAGTTCAACAGCAACGTGTACCAACTGAAGTGGACAATAAGTGCAGGTAATTGGTGTTGTTTAGTGTTGTCACAAGTTTGCTGTCATTGTCCATGTTCGTTTCTGTCCTGCTGAGAAAGGGTTATTCAACACCTTGCAATGTGAGACTCTGTCTTACCGGATGGATGACAAGTAACAGTTAGGGTTGTGCAAGTGGGAGTTTCCTCTAAGGAAGCACTGAACAAATGCATTCTTAATATGCCAGTGCTTGCAAAAATACAGAGGAAGGTGAAATATGTAGACTAAACACTGGTTATAAAAAGAGTTTGGATATGTGGAGTTTGCAAAAGGAAGTCTGGCACAATGTACCCATAAAACTGAACAAAATAGAAAAAAGCAGAAACAAACAATAACCAGAAAACTCCAACTGTCCAAGTTATGCTTACAGGGCTGACTTGAACTCGCCAGCTAAACTTTATAATACACCATTGTCTTTGCCAAAATAACACATTACAAATACAATATGACAAGTCATTCACCTTCACAGACTTCCTGGCAAGCATAAGCTGGAATTATAATACTGCATAAGTCTGTAATATTTCTAAATCCAGCCAGGTATGTGTGTGCGTATGTGTGTAAGGGGACTCCCTCTCCCAGTGTAAGCCTTACTAATCTGTTTCTATGCCTTCTCATATACACTGCCGTCATCATGGAAATCCTAATCACCATCATCGTCACAAGCAATTCCCTCTGGAGATGAACATCGTCATTACCATGTTTTTCTGCTAATTCCCATAGCGTTTGTGATGTTCCATGTCTCGTGTCTGTAGCACAGACCACAAGGGAGGTGGCTGAACTAAAAAACAGCTGACAGAGTATGCGATCTGCTCAGAATGAGTGTAATTTCCTCGGATAAGTCAACACATGTTTGGAAATCAAAATCTGAAAGGGGATCCCAGTCAAGTTGTGGCTTCTCACAAAAGAAGCAGCCACGAAATCAAAGCCAGATGACCTCACCCCACCTCCAGACAGAGAGCGAGTAGTGACACATAAACCCCTCAGTCTTAGAGTATCTTTAAGAAAACCCCCGGGCTAGGCCTCCACACTGTTTTCCTTGAAACACTATTCTCCACGTCTTTTTGTTTCATTACAACTGTTTGTTTTTTAGCTGCGGTGGGAGTATATAACAAGCTGCTCTCAGAGAGCGGCTTTGTTCATCCAGGAAAGGGCTGGACATGATAACATCTGCTAGCAAAAATCAGGTTTTGTTTGGGTCAAATAGTGACGTACACAGCTGCACTGTAATGATATTTTCCTACTTCTTTGTATGTTGCCATCAGCCCTTTTGAATTAGCATTGACATTTGAATGTCAGGAAATTCTTACTCCAGTTGGTACCAATAATTTTACACAGTATATAGTTGAAAGCAGCTGGACAGAGCACAGAGGGTGGTTGCCATTAGGGATGCCACAGTTGTGAATCTGTCAATGACTTATTAATTTAATTGTGTATAAAATGTGATAATATCATTAAAAAATACCCAAAAGACTTCATCTTCACAATGCGTGTCAAAGTAGAAAACCAAAACCAAAGACACTCAATTTACAAAATGTAAAACATGTGAAAATTAACCAGATCCTAGGAGTTGGGAGGATCACACTACTCACTTTCTCAAAAAAAAACAAAAACCTAAATACAATACACTCTGACATTTTATTACACCATCTTCCAAACAGCCACCTGGAGAGCTAACTATACAGACTCGCAAAAAATTATGTTGTAAATAACCTACTTTTCATTTCACATTTAACTAACGCAAATATCAGCCGTTGCACATCAGTCTCAGCTCCCTTAGGCCACAGCTTTAGCTTGTAACATTTCTGGTTCTGATTTATCAGGAGCCCACAAAAGCACCTGCAGCTATCCCCTGCCTCCAATATGTCTGGCTCCCACGCTGTATTCTTATTGATCTGTCCATCTCCTTGCCTCTGTCCTGGAGATGAACACAAGATTGAATACCCTATCTAGCAGCTGCTGTGTGGACAGCAGCGAAAGACAGCAAAGGCAGAAATGAATAAAATTGAAATGAAATAGATATTTAAAATGAATATGATGTCAACGCTGCCTCAAGGCCTTTGTGAGGAACTGTGGACCTTGTTTTCAACAAGACAGTTATGTAACCAGGGTGTCACATAGCCATACCTGGTTTTGCTGTGAGAGTGCATTATTTCTCTCTGTCCTGTCGATCTGTATTCATTAATCATTATACTGTAATTACTAAAGCTTAAGGGGAAAGACAGTCGTTGCATTCAGTCGTGAGTCGTTGTTAAACATGTTCCTGTCATAGCTCACAGCTGAATGGATGAAGATAGACCATCCTGAGTAATGACAGTCTGTTTTTGTTCATTAAATATCCCAAAAATATTTTTCATGTTATTGTATTTTTAGCACTTCATCATTAGATAGATAAACAGACAAATATGCACAAAGGCTGCCTCATTCTATTTGTCTGGTTGAGAAGAAACTGAGGTGTTAAATCCCTTTAATAATGCAAATACAGCTAAACTGTGTTTGGCCAAAATGAAAGTGTGGTTTTGGCTTGGGGCTGCTGTAACGAGTAATGACAGCACTGCCTCTAGATAATCTCATGTGGCATGTTTCATGTAACACATGAGGTATTCCTGTACAACACATAGGACAAAGAAAGAGGGAAGAGGGATCAACTGCAAATAAGTGGCAGAATAACACAATGACAAATCCAAGAGCAGCAATGTGTGAAAGATAAATTGGACGGTGAAACAAGTGGAAGGCTGGGAAAAAGAAGTACCTCAAGACTGCCAGTGCTGAATGACTCACTGTGTGTGCACAGACAAGCACACACTAACAGCAAGATGTCCTGGAAAAATAAGTGTGAAATAATGAACTGATCATTTAGCAATTCAAAACAGGAGCTAAATGAGATTCTCTAACAGAGAGAAGGGTGAAGCAGTGGAATCTTTGTTTCAACAGCAGCGTGTGCTCCTCTGTGTGCAGAATAAACTGAGAGCCTCAAACATATCAGTAAGAACATGTCTGTCATGCTTCAAGTAACGCCATAATCAATTTAACACTGCTCTGCCTCATGGAAAATCTGAGAAAACAATGGTTTCCACTTAATTCTTACAATCCCAGCGGCTTACTCACACAACATAGACCTGACTTTTGCATTAGCTAAAACTGAAACTGGTAAAGATACAGTCATAAGTGAGGCCTTTTCTGAGAAAGTGTGTACCACATGATCCGCTCTTGTATTGCACATATTGCACAAGATTCATTAATTAGTCATGGAGCTCGTGGCCTGACTGAGCTGTCATACCCTACGCAGCTGCATGATTCACTGTATGGCTGAAAGTGGTGCGGACAAGTTAAAACAGATCAATCTAGGGATACGATTAAAGGTGTATTATGTAACATTTCCGCACTGAAAGGCCTATTTTGTTGGCTTTGCAACTTACATCATCCCAAATGTTTCCAACAATATCGATACCCAGAGAAATCAGTTATTTAATTCAATGTAACAGTGCATTTCGTTCACTGAGGAGGATACTCACTGAATCTGGGCGAAACTGCACTGGAACAAAATCACTGATGCTAAAATGGCTGTAACAAGACAGGATAATGTGCAGTTATGTCTGAACAGAAGCTGCCAAAATGGAAGTAAACAACATAATGTTTTTTTAATTTAGAGAAAAGCATACAGCTCGGCCTCCCCTGATGTCCTGATACCTTGGCGTGGTAGGGGGGCGTCCAACCATACTCAAAGTAACAAGACCAACAAGACCTCCTTGGCCTAAATATTATAGGTTGGATGTGTAGCTGGCAATTCCACCTGTCAACTAGAAATAATTACTGTTGCTTTCGACTTAAACTCAAAATTGCAACATGTAGTGCCAATCAAAACATAGCCGGTAATATGGAGGAGAAATAAGTCGATTTCGCAGCTTCAAGACAGCCAGCAATATTGGAATACACTGCATCTAAAAGCTGCGATATCACAGGTTTCTTGTCACTGTATGTCTTTCAGTCATTTCTCCTTTGAGGATGCTCTACATTTGCACGGTAAAGTGCAAAACAATCCCTGCATTGTGTACAAGCCCAGAGTGGATATCAATCATTTCATTTACTGCACACACACAAAGCAGCCAGGTTTCTGCGAGAGAATGCAGTGTAAGGAAAGGTGTTAAGAAAGGAGTGCTAGACTGCGAGACCTTTCTTGGGGGAGTGAATGGGGAGAACCCTTAATAAGGCTGAGTACATCAGCATCACCCTGCCCAGTGAGCTGGCAGAGATTGATGCCGTAGGTGTGCTGTGGCTGTGTATGTCTTGCAAACACACATTCATACACACACTCAGTGCTGGTGGTACTCTGGGACAACAGTGACTGATGACTTTGTCTCCTCAAAACTGACAGCGGGTCTCTGCTGTCTCCAAAATGCCCATTTTAAAATCTCCGCCTCAGTCCCAACAAAGTGATAGAAAGCAATCTAAAGTTTGGCTGAGATTGACCCAGCAAGACCAGAATCAATGACAATGTGCAGTGGGAGAACACCTAGAAGAAATGAGATAACAATGCCTTGTGTCTTTTTATCGTAGTGACAAAATGTGGTGCGTCTGGGGGAGCCACCCTTGGGGCCAACGAGAGGAAGGGAGGAAGAGAAGAGGGGTTTAGGGAATGACACTTAATGTCCTTCAACAACTTGCATGAAAAAAATGTGCAAAAAATACACCAAAATTCCATATTTAAGCCATTGATTATCCACCGACACCACACAACCTCAAACATTTAGTAGAGTGAGGGGAAGAGAAAAGCGATGGAGCAATGCATTTCCAATCTTTGTTCTAAATATAGCTTTGTCTATTCCCTCTCTCCGGTCTCTTAGGCACTGGATTCACTTAATTGGATTACTACACACACTTTTCATTTCCTTTCTGGTTAGTGTTTAATGAAGTTTAGACAATCATACATCTCAGTTTATTCATTGTGGGTCTGGAGGGAACACCCTGGACATTCAAAGATGTAGAAGAAAAATCAGTACACAGCTTAGAGCTTCTGAGTGTCTCCATACATTAATGTTATGCATGCAGACTAGCAGCATAGTGATCAATACAGCTTGGTGTAAAAATAACCCAACGATAATGTGGTGAGGCATGCATAGCGAGAAAGAGAGAGAGAGAGATTATAATGTTATTGGTAGGGTTGTAGTCTCCAGATCGACTGGTCGGTCAATATGTTCTAATCTGACCAAATTCTCATTGGTCGGACAATTGTTGGTGTCAGTTTCATAAGCAGATAATCACTACATCAATGGCCTTTCAGATTTAATCCATTACTTTTGACATCAGGAATAGGAGAAATGGAGACTGTAAGGTCTAAGTTATTTAATGCTTACATTTCCTGAACGTTTACTCAGTCAGCTTCGAACTTACTGACGCCATGTCAAAGAAGTGGTTGGTTGGTAAAAATGGATGGCCTGGTAAAGGTAAACGGTCTGCACTTATATAGCGCCTTTCTACCTTAGTGGTATTCACAGCACTTTACAATGTTTCTCATTCACCCATTCACACACCAATGGCGACAGGACTTCGATGCAAGATGTCTGCCATCGGGAGCAATTTAGGGTTTAGTATCTTGTCGGGGATCAAACCGCCAACTTCACAATCAGTGGATAAAGGGGAGTTTTTTGTTTGCATTGTTACCAGGCACTTGCTCAAAGGAAATCCAAAGAAAATTTAGGATTTGTTGGGTTTCTCTAAATAATTTTGTAAGGTCTTTATCATACTATGTGACATATCTCAAGGAATATGAGATATACCTCAAAAATAAAAATAAAATGACCTGAATTGCATTAAGAAGTGGTAGTTTACACATCACAGCTCTACAAACATGAGCAACTTGCATGTGTTAGATTCCCCAAAAATCTGAATAACAATCAGAATCAGAAATACTTTATTGATCCCCTAGGGGAACTTGTTTAGTAGTAGTAGTAGTAGTAGTTATATAGTTGGTAGATTTAGTTCTGTTTTCGGAAACCATATTCACATTGGCAGGTGCACACTGGTCAGATCTGAGTCTATTGTTATCTATTGCTAAGTACAAAATAACTAGATGAAATTGATTTAATATGCTACAAATACTAGCCTTTCATGTTTGTTTATGGTTCATTTAGGCTACTAAGGCTACCAGGTGGAGAGCATTCAGTGCACTGTGGCCAATTTAGTTATTTTGTGCTTTCCCAATGACAAATCAGTTTTCTTTAGTTGACTGCACCTCTAGTTCTTCCATGACTTCTATAGTTGATACATGACGACTTAACAAGCCCATATTTGTTATTTTAACATTCAAAGTCTTCAACAAATCCACTTGTACTTGTACACCGCATGTCTGACACTGAGAGAAGGAGACTAGTCCATTATCAAGGTGCAATGAATAATACAGATCCTCTTGAAAGCTCCTCTTTACTCGTACACACACACGTTACATAGATTTACTGTGTAGAGGAAGAGAGAAAAAAAAATTCCTGCTTGTGGTTTAAATGGAGTCTGACAGGCTCATCTCCTGTTTTCAGACTAATGCTTCATTTTGACATCTCTGACAGCCCTAAATTGTTGCCCCAACACTCACTAGATTTGCGACACCCATCCAATTCAGCAACACAATGCATTCCAGCAGATTTTAGTTATGATTTTTTCTCAAACCAATCATGGAAGTGCAACAACAAGAGAAGACTGTGTCAAAGCCAATGTGTGTTAATATAATTTGTCTCTGTTTCTCTTTACCATTCTTGCTATTTACTCTTAATTATTCGGGAAATTCAGATTCTAGCACTGGGAGAGTAAATTAAATGAGCACGGAATATGTTCAAGTATTTCACTGTGCAAAGCTGAAACAGATTTAAGACACTGGAGGGTAAAAACATGACTTGTCACTGAAGGCTCACCCATCCTAATTTTAAAATTACAGTCACCCATTATTGCATCTGAGTGTATATTTGCACAGCCTGGCAGCACATGTACGATAATCCCTACAGTGTCAAGAGCAGAGACAAGAACCAGGATGTTTTGCTGTGTATCTGTTTACACAATGTTCATAGATTACAAGGAATATTTCCTTTGTAATCTGCTTCCTGACTAAGAGGCCAGCCCTGTTTCTGTCTGTGTATGTACATGAGTAAGTCTGAATAGCTGGGTGGACGCGCTCATGCGTGTTTTCTTGTGTGCCGTGACGTCTTTATAGAGTTCATCTGTTTCTCCACATTTATTCTTTTGTGTTGTTTACATCTCAGCAGCTCTCTTTTACTGTCAGTAAATGGTCCTGTTCTTACAATGTATAAGCCAAAACTCTGCTCAATTTATTGGGTGATGCTCACTTCACAAATTCAATACTTGTTCAAGGTCATGACACTTGACCAAATATCTTTTCCCTGATTGTCATGAAACACTCAAACAACTGGAAAAAACATTGTTGGAACTACGAACATTGCTCATATCCCAGCAGCCCACTCTGATGACATCACTGACTGCTCTGCGTCCCTCCCAGTTTATAGCATAGCTGGGAGACAACTATTCCCATAAGATACCCAGCCTAAGTATGACTAATCAAAGCAAGACCCAACAACGCAGCACTTTTATCAAAATATTTTTTCCAACCCGTGAAAACGCAGTCTCAGTATTACAATACCTCTGTGTGTTTGCCGTTTCTGACTTGCCCTCACGTTTCTGGATCAAGTGAAGCATTTCGTGTGGGAGAAAATGACAGGAAATGTCTGGCCCATTTAACAATAAATTTCCCCTGAATACATCAGAGCCAAGCTTGGAAAAAAGTGACACTGGGCTGGACTAGGCTAGCACTACAGGGATTCCTACTATACCATAAAAACAACACGCTTGCTGACAGATTCATATGCCAATTCCTAATTTTATGTATTTTAAATTAACTCATTAACATACTCCTATAGGGACATATTAAAGCAACAACATAAAAAGACAACAATCACACATGCATCTCAACCATCACCACCACCAATACTCACCATATCCAGGAGTGCCTTCTAAAAGGAAAATGGCTGAGGTGCATCATGGACCTATCGCTGGGGACACCTGGACATTGTCCAGGCTTCATACTGAAGCTGTGTCAGGACTGATTGCCCTTCCTGTGAACCTTTTGCCCCCTGCCTATTTAGCTATCTGTCTACAGACTCGGCTGCCCAGTATCTGCAGGCCCCAGCACAAAATACAGTGTTCCATAGTAAAGTTGATGTACACATTCAGAGCAGTCCTCCAGTAAAAGAGCCCCTTCTGAACTTCCAGCCTCACGTGTTTGGTCCTAGGGCATGATTATAAAAAGAGCCAGCCTATATCTAACAAGGCAATCTTAAAAATCTAACTATATAGCACCATAAAATCCACTGAGTTCCAGAAGGTAAATAAAAATCCCAATAAAAGTGACGACTAAAAAAAGAAGCATGAACTAGAAGGAACTGGAAGCACACTTAAGCCCAGAGTTAACTCAGTTTTTTTAAGTAAGAGAGTCTCAGCAGTGCGAGCACACAGGCGGCCACCCAGCAAGACCAGCTAAGCTCTCCGGCCGCTGTTCTTTTTTCCGTGGGATTCTTCCGGCAAAGGTTTGGAAATTGCTGTCCCACATCCACATGGTGAACCGGTTCAGGGGCTCATTTCTCCGGAAAACATTCCTTTTCCTGACAGCCAGCGACGCCGGTCGGAGAGGCAGCGGCAGTCACACCAGCATGACAGAGCATGTTACCCACAGAGTCACTCACACACTCACATTCGCTTTCATCCTCTCGGCTTTGCCCCCTTTGTCTCTCTGATTTTGTGTCTCCCTTTCTGTTCTGCCCTTTCACAACCTCCCATGGAGGGAAGTGAGGAAGTAGAGAGAGAGAGAAAAAAAAACACAGTGAAGCGTCTCTTCAGTGTCTCCCCTTCTTTCTGTTTGGCTGCTGATCGTCTCCCTCCTCCCTCCTCCTTCTTCCTCGCTGTAGTCAGTGGGATGTCCTGATCCTGTGTAATAGGTGTGCCTGCCGTATAGAGTCAGCTAAACCTATTGATCCTCTTACCACTTCATTCAGAGAGGAACAGGTCTGCACATGTACAATTTGCTTACACACAGGAGAGCACATAGTGACACAGAGAGCCTCTAGTGTATATAGTAATATTGCAAAAGCGTTGACGTAAGTAATTCCCTTCATTTCCTCCCCTTAAATCTTCTGCTCTACTCTTCTTTTCTCGAGTGTTTGTCTCTATAGCCCTCCTTCATCATAACAACGCAAGCACTGCTGTTGCCGTGTCAGTTTGTTTTTTGCTACTCTATGCACACCCTCTGTCTGTCTCCAGTGTCTGCATGCACACCAGTGAACCATAAAATTTCAAGCCACACGGCAAATGCCAACATATTTTTCCCTGCACGTGTGTGCGTATGCAAAATGCACAGTGTGTGTGCGTGTGTGACGACTGAAAGCATGCAGGGGGCCTCTCAAGGCTTGTTTGTCTCAAGAAACTTGTTATACAGGATGTCATTGCCCTACTGCGGTATAATGCATTCCTCTGTTCTTACACCAGCGGCTTCGGGCTCCAGATGGAGCCTGTAATTCGGCCTATAAGCCAAACAGCAATTAGAAAGAGTAAATGTCATACTGTCTTTTATGAAGATAACAGATAAATCTACAATTTGTTAAATTCAGTGTAATTTAGAGCATGTCTGTCTCTGTTTGCCTGCACGTGTATGAGTGACTTTGCGTGCACATATCAATCCAGGGCATTTGTGTGTTACATGATTGGTGTTGGCAAGGAAGTTATGAGTCGAGGTTGGGGTTAGCACACTAAGGTTGTGTGTGCGTGTGTGTCTGTGTGTGTGAGTTTTACATTATAAAAACCATAGCTGTGGCTAAGCTCCAGTTGCTGCGGTCTGAAAAACAGGATCCAGCACTGCTTCTTACACACATCCTGCCCAACACACACGTCAGCAGCTTCTCAACTCCTGCCAAAAGTCAAACCACCTCACAGCCTCTGTAAGCCTGCACCTTCTGCCACAACAGCCACTCTTGAAACAGGGTGGAGAAGCGATGAATGTTGTGGAATCTGCTCATAGGAAAATGAAGACAGAAATGCAACTCTCAGGGGATATGTGGGTAGATTGTGTGTGTAGAGGGGCAGGGTTGACAGTTTTGGTTAACAATAGGGAGTAAAAATTAAACTGAAGTGCCTTTAAAAGGAAGGCAGCCAGAAAGCACTGAAGCACCTGTGATTCATAATGTACACTCAGAGAAAACGTCAACCCTCCGTCTGTCACTCAGATTCTCAGATCTCAACATCTTTCATACGAATGGAAACTGCGACTGGAGCGCTAATAGCAAAATATACGATGTATGTCCTGGTGCTTATGTGCGTGCATAAGGGTAGTATGGCATAATTTTAGCCTCTGCTTTGGGGGTTGTTGGCCCCTGCTCTGCCCAACACTGGTGAGCTGTCATGACTCATCCTGCAACCTGAAAGAGAGAGACTGGAGGAGAGAGGAAAAAATAAAGTGAGTGTAGAGGCAGAAACAAAAAGTGTAGATATAGAAAGCAAGGGTGGCAAGAGAGATGGGGAGTGAAGGTATGGCAGACGGTTGACGTAGATGCACATGCCAGCATCTTTAGAAAAATAGAATTCTTACCGTGAGAGTAGAAAAAGAAAAAGATTGAGAGGTGAAAGTGCAGTGGCAACAGAACAAGGTAAGATTGATGAACAATAAACTAAATACGAAATGCAGCTGAGATGCGGGAACACAGAAACCTTGACACAACAATATGTGGCCAACATAAAGCTAACACAATAATACGTTAAGTAGTGGAACAGTATTAGTGTATCAGCATCTTCGACCTCTGATGTAGGCAGAACGATGTATTTCCCCATCTACAAAATATCACATCATATTTGAATCAGGCAGCCTTTTCCATTACATTAGTGGTCCGTCTCTGTTACTGGGCATCTGGGGGAAAAGGGCCAGATTACACAACGGAACAAGTACGTATCGATCTCATGTGTACTGACATTTAGCAAAGTACTTTCCTTTATTTTTCTGCAGAACGATTGTCCAGAGAACACAGGCTGAACAACCTCTACAGTCAATTCACTGGGCAGGTCCGACGGCACGGCCTGCCAGCGGCATGGCTGCTTCAGCTCCAGGTGTTTTCAAAGCAACAGGAGCGTAACTCATAAGGTTGTAAAACCTGCTAAGGAATGCAGTGTAAGCTCTGTAACATGAAAATCAATACACATACTGTATTGTGTATTAACGCCTCGCTGCACAATAGAATTGCTGTGCAGCTAAATGACATTTCTATACCACAATTAGTAAATTCAAAGAAGAATCCAACCTGAACCAGCACATTTAATCGGAGATGTAGCTGCTCAATTGTCACATTAATATAAAACTCTTACATGTTTTACATTTAAATAGGAAAGCGAATCTCTCTTGAGATTGACAGAAAACTTGTTCCTTTGAGGTAGGCCAACTGTCCATCACTCTGTATGTCGCCGTGGAAATGCCTCAGGCCTGGTCCTTCTCCTTGCCATTCACAGATGGTGATGCAGTGGCATTTCAGCAAAGGTTAACTCATTCCCCCTTCAAATCAGATATTTGTAATTAGATTCCCACATCTAATGGGGACATGGAGGCTTCAAGGGTCATTTGTAGAATGTGAAGAATGTTTAAGTGGCCAAAAAAAATTACTCACTTGTGGAGTGGAGAGGTTTTTATTACTCTGATTTTAAGGCAGACCAAAAGATAGGAGGGAGGGGACTTCATTTATTAGACAAAAAATATGCAGCATTACAACAAAGCAGCAGCTGTAGCTAGTGGTGTATGGACTGAACATATGCTGTGAACACACATTCAAAAAAAAGAGATTTGAAATAAGATCTACAGCAAATGAGACACTATCTTACTAATCAGTTATTTCACTTTTATGATGTATTTTGGAAGGCTAGAAATTCTGCACCCCATTAAGTTGAGAAAAAAATATCTTTGAGTGTGACTAACAGTACAAATCTGTCACCACACTAAAGATTATCCTTGAACATTTTAGATTTAAGCTCTCTAATATACAACATTACCAAGATTTGTCTACTGCTTAAAAAAACGTCCTTACTGTGCCTCGCTATTTGCTATAAGAACACCCACTATTATGACTGTGCCAATATTATGACTGTGCTCAGGCTGCTTGGCGGATATTCTAAGCACAGTGTATTAAACAGGAAAATAAATGCTCCTCAGTACAGAACAAAATATATATTTAGCTAAATTTGACAGCACTTTAATTAGGATTATAATGTGCTTAATTACATAATAAAATAATAAATAAAGATTTATGCTTTAACACTGTAGATGTCAATATACCCGACACCTCCTACAAAAATGTGTATTCCTTAGAAAACTGACACCCAACAACATATGGACAGATTTACACAAAATTAAAGATGACAGAAATATGTCTAAATAAGATCAAAGTGCAAGTATATGTCGCAATTTTATTTTCAGCATTTAATTTTTGCCAAGTGTAACAGAAAAAAATGCTAAATCTGCCTTCATTTATAAATCGTCTCAATTGGATGGAGCGCCGCGGTTAAAAGCATCATGAACATCCAGTTAAAAACCACTATTGTAAATGGTGATATCTATTTTGACTGCTTCATGAGGCTGTTTTGTGAGAGCAGGTACAGATGGGACCATACTGAAATATCAGTGGTCCATTACTGGAGGCAGTCTTCACTATAACACCATCTGGTGAGGATGGGTCTCACTATCAGTTGGTGCAATCAGCTGCTCCTCTCTCTGATACCTTCATTATCCCATTACGTAGATACACGCAACGTAAATTCTACTGTTTTAAAGTGCCGATACTGAAATCTACAGCACATTATTGCAAACGCCACATCGTGTGCATGGTAGTAAACACACACTGTAATTTCTTACTTGAAACCTGCCAATACACCGTGTACTTACAAGGGTTTAAGTACATGTGTACACTTGCACACTTTGTACTTAAACACTACTGTGCAAATACTGTATTGGTGAACACTATCAGCAGTTCCATTGGGGAAATTAACATTTACTACTTGCTACACGATAGCCGCCGAAACATTAAATCTGACCTTTATAACATTCTTAATTGGTAAAGTTTCTCATAATAAAAGAATTACTTGTATCAACTGTTTGTTTATTCATTACTCTGCCTGCAGCACACAGAATATTGTAATTTTATCGTCCAATTAAGGCCATTGCTCTATTTGTTTAGCACAAATGTAGTTGGTGGACGTTTCCACTGCACCTGCTTTCAATAAAGCACTAATTGCAGAGCTGCAAGATTTACTGCCGACTTTGGTATTTCCCACTTGACGTCATGAGATTCACAGGTGTGCCCACACAACTGACAAACACAGAGAAGCTATGCAGCAGATTCTTTGTTTTGGATTATGAATCTTGAATTCTTATCAGATGAACTAACCACATGGGGGATTTACAGCTGTGTAAACAATGTCTATTCCTTCCTTTTACTTTTCTGAGAAGTTAAGCAGCCAGCTAGATAAATGTGGCATTAACAGGAAACACAAGTTTTTTTCCTCTTACTCTGATATGGTTTCAGCGAGATGAAATGCAGCGGCACATGTACATTCAGTTCTTATGCAGTGAAGCATTTGAGAAATTTTGTTCAGCCTCAATGGCTGCATGGCAACAAATGCACTGATTGGGGTGATACAGTGTGTACAAACTGACCTGTCCCCTCATCCACAAACTGCTACAGACCTATGAATGTACATGTGCAGGCTAAAGATCACAATAATTATCAAGTGTTCTGTCAATTGCCAGCATTGTGCTTTTGATCTGCTGCCATTAGAGCGTAAACGTTGCACTGCACATTTCAATGAGAGCTTTGTACCCGGGACATCAAATTAAGCTCACCCACTCACCCCACAGGGGTGAGTACATTTTGTAAGCTGGTGACTCTGGAGCACACTAGTTAGAGTGTCATAAAATTTCACTGCTCACCAGTCAGATGACTGGATTGTATCCACTTTAAGGCACAAGGGCTCATTATTATTCCCACCAGTCACTACTGTG
Source organism: Chromis chromis (assembly GCA_900302755.1). NCBI lineage: Eukaryota > Metazoa > Chordata > Actinopteri > Pomacentridae > Chromis > Chromis chromis. The sequence continues at coordinate 8,995 of OMNN01099632.1, read as the reverse complement.
CACTGCTGCAGATGGACTAGTAGATAGCTCACAGTGAATTTAGGCTGTGTTTTTGATGTCTGATTTTTTTTTAAATTTTACTTTGATATTGACATTAATGTTTGCATTGCAAAAAAAACATTGATGCTATAGTCTGCATATGCTTTACGAACTATATTAGTACAACTGATGCACTTAAATGGGAGTCATCATTAGTAATATTAACTTTCTGAACCAAATATATATGTTACAGTAGAAATTGCGATTCAGGACAATCCCCGATTGTCCTAGGACAGATTGCAATCGGAGTCTTTCCTAGGACAGATTGCAATCGGAGTCTTTCCTAGGACAGATTGCGATCGGGATCTGTCCTAGGACAATCGGAATCGCAGTTTGTACTGTGACATATATATGTATAAGCTTTAAAAAAAATCGCGATATTTAATCAAAATCACTTTATTCTACATGTTTCATCAAAAAATTCACCAAAAGTAAACCACTTGAATTTTTCAGATTTTGTCAAAAAAGAGAGAAAACTATCTGCATTCCTCGGCGTAACCATGAAGCCATTAGTGGCTTACTTCCAACCAACAGTCGTGACAAAAATTCAAGGACTTTTCAGCCGAACTGTGTTGAACTGCAGCTACAAAGAGCAGAAATACAACAACAACAAAAAATGAACCATGTAATAGCTAAATATTTATATCTATAATAGTATGTAGAGCCAACATTTTACGAAGTACTGGCAACAATTGTAGGTGCTTGGAAAAATGTTGTACAAATTGATTTCATTTTATTATTTTTTTTGTAAAATAATAAAATAAGTTTAACTTCTGCTTTTTCAATTATTATAACTGATTCATGTTGCACAAATGCTCTTAGAACTTCTGGCCATGGTTGTGCCGTTTCTATAGTAGTGCAGAACAATTATATTGGGTGAGAAATGAGCCCACAGTGAGTAAAAATGAGACAGGAGCAAAAAAAAAAGCCCAGAAACTGCTATAAGTTTAGAGGTTTAATTCACCTCTGAACCTCTGTTAAAATACTTCTGCTGTGAATTTGGCATCATAAAGGTTTTCAAATTCAGCATTTTGGTCTTTGGTGAGCCCTCAACAATCCAAATATCCTAAACCTGGGAAAAGTCCTGCAGACAAGCTCACCACAATCTCCAAAGCCAGAACTGCAAGGCTTAAGTCCTCATATGGCCAAAAGCATTCCCAAATCCAAAAATGTTTCAAGTAATTCTCATGTTTTAAAACTCAAGTGACCTGAAGCTGTAAGAACCTGTCAACAGCACTGTAAATTTCAATTCTATTTGTTAAAACGGACCAGTGATGGACGTATCCAATTTAAAATAACATTAAATCACATTCACTGGGCTATTTTGCCCTTGACTCATACTGGGCCAGTGTTTATTTCTACAGGACATCACCAATGTAAATAGTGTCATGTGATAAACAGTTCCGCTCTAATTTATTGTCATTTTAACTGTTGGGATTTTTATCTATGAGGTCATTTCTCAAAGCTGATGTTGTTAAAGATGTAGAAAAGCGACACATATTCTTCACATAAAAAAGAAAAAAGACAGAGTTGCTAAGAGCGTAAATTCTGGTTGTATGCATTGTTGCAACTACCTGTTTCTCAATTTCCATAACCCTGCTGCGCAGATCTACAGTTTGCTCCCACTCTCACTATCATCAATATCTGTATGTATCCGAACCAATACCTCCATTCCCAGCCATGGTGTCAGTTCTGTTGCTCAACCCCTCCAAAAATAGACTTTTCCTGCATTGCACCAACGTTGTGTCACTGTTGCAGCCAAAGCGCTCGACTGGCTCCCCCTGCACTGTCTGAGAAGTCTGAGCCTTAATCATGGCACTGGATGAACCTGGTGTCTATCTGGGTGCGATTAGTAGCTCCTCAGAGGGATGATATGACCCACTGATGACCTCTGGTGATATGCTAATTACTGTAGGCTCAGGGGAAAACACAGGTCTGCTGTTAACACCCAGTGAAGAACAATTTAACTTAGATCCTGTTGAGCGTGGTTTGTTTTTAGGCAATGCATCTAATTTATTATAAGCTTATCACTATTTTAAACTTTGTCCAGTTATTTATTGCATGTTTAAGCATTTCAAATGAAACCAGAGCCTACTGGAATTCCCTGTTTTTGTGCAGTTTCATTTATTCACCATGCATAGTTAATGTCTCATAACAGAGAAAGCCTATTCAAAGGATTTTTTAAAACTGCTTTTAACTCACAAAACAGGCATTCAAAATGGATTTTTTTGAGAGATATCCGAAACCTTTTTAGTAGATATCAGGTACCTTTTAGCGGATTGCTGATACCATTTAGTATTCGCTTTCTGTTTCTGTTTTTGCTTGGCATCAACATGTGGGTCACAGTCAGTCAGAGCAGGGTGAAATTGTAGTTTTATCATTTATACGGCACTAAAAAGCTAAAAACAGACACAAAGACAAGAAGAAAAGAGGACAAGATAAAGAAAATATTTACTCAAGCCACTGAGGCAAACCAGAAAACTCTCTAAATGAACAAAAGATGTGGACGACTATATTGAAGCAAATTGGTGTAATGGAAATTAGCTGTAAGGCTCTCTCTCGTGTTTTTTTCTCTCGCTGGCCTAAATTCCATTAAAAGCCATGAATTATGAAGAGGGAGCAGTATGTAGGATAGAGCACTGTGGGGGACTTGTGTGACATTAAACTGTTAAAGTAATTGTACGTTAGGAGGAGGCTTGCAGGCTGTAAAAATTCACTCAAAATGGCTCAGTCTGTGACATTCTGTCTGCAAACCGTGGAGGAAACCACTGAACTGTGCTCACACACAACAGTACACGCCCTTTCAAATGCTTCCATAAAGGGGTCATATTTTAGTTCAGATATACAGTGAAAAACCGCAAGGAAAGTGGCAAGTTACACCACTAGTTAAAAACACACACAATCAGAAAATGCAATACTTATTTGGCACAATTTGCTGGGTCACAAGTCCTCATAAACTACCCTGTTAAAGGGACCATCGTGAAGACAGATGCATGAAAAATCTGCAGCAAAACCACTAGGGTGCACTGTCATCAAATTATAAAGTAAAAAATAAAAACAAAAGCAAAAACTGGAGACTAAATAAAACACTAAATTGCATTTCTATTATGTGAGTGATAAGCTCTCAAACAACCAATAAAAAAATGACAATATACTGCATAATTCATTTTACCATTATATGGAATTATTTTCAGTTCTTCCTTACATACAGTTTTATCTACTGATTCACAGAAAACTGTCTGTGAGTTGCCGACCTGAATACATTTGTCCCCAGAAAAATTGATTATTTTTGTTTCTATCTGGCTTTCTATTTAAACACCTGTAGAATAATCCACAGTTGAATTAAAACCTGACAAAATGATGAATTATTGTGCAGCCGAAGCAGAAAAATAACTTCCATAATCACAGATAAGCTTGTGATTCCAATTCTGTTGTGCCATTCTGATATTCAAATATCACACTGCGGAATTTAGACCATTATAAATTAATTCTCAATTTGAGGGACAGAGTGACTTTTGTTTACCCAGTTTTTATTGACTGTTGCCAAGTGCTTGCTCACAGGGAACCACTGGGGTTCTTTCTATAATATTGGGAGGTATTGACCTCAACATTTAAAGTGGCCTTAGATGACTATGGTATTGGGTCAACTTCTGCTGTTTTAAATGTAAACACAGTAAAAAGTTAAACTATGATCAAGTTACCTTTTGTTGTGGGTGTTCATGTCACTTTACACTTTACACGATCATGACGCATTCTGTGTTTGCTTCATGACTGGATATGACAAGAAAGGCTGAGGAACAGACAGCGATGACCATGCCACCCTTGTCTTCTGTCTTGGCTCCCATGACATTTAAAAGTCAAACTTTCACCCCTCTTTCACCCACACCTCACTGTCCCCACATGGAACCTGTCGGCGCACTGGAAACCCACAGCAGGAGGGTTGTGGCTTTGTGTTAGAAAGCAGCTGAGTGGACAAATGGAAGAAGAATCATTGAAGAATCATTGAAGAGAAGAGAAGAGAAGAGAAGAGAAGAGAAGAGAAGAGAAGAGAAGAGAAGAGAAGAGAAGAGAAGAGAAGAGAAGAGAAGAGAAGGACTGGACATCAGGACAGAATGGACTGGTTGAGTCCAGGCAGACATGGATGCAGAGGAGATGATTTATAATC
>OMNN01099629.1:4329-27119 GCA_900302755.1 Chromis chromis | reverse complement strand
CCGAATGAAATTACCGTAATGACACTATATTGGCTGTAAAGCGCAACGACATTTGTATCCGAATTAAATTACCATAATGACACTATATTGGCTGTAAAGCGCAACGACGTTCGTATCCAAATTAAATTACCGTAATGACACTATATTGGCTGTAATTTTCATTCGTATCTGAATGAAATTACTGTATCTGAATGAAATTACCGTAATGAATCCATATTGGCTGTAAAGCTCAACAACGTTTGTATCCGCATTAAATTACTGTATCCGAATGAAATTACAGTAATGACACTATATTGGCTGTAATTTTCATTCGTATCTGAATGAAATTACCGTAATGACTCTATATTGGCTATAAAGCTCAACGACGTTCGTATCCGAATTAAATTACCGTAATGACACTATATTGGCTGTAATTTTCATTCGTATCTGAATGAAATTACTGTATCTGAATGAAATTACCGTAATGACTCTATATTGGCTATAAAGCTCAACGACGTTTGTATCCAAATTAAATTATTGTATCCGAATTAAATTACCGTAATGACACTATATTGGCTGTAAAGCTCAACGACATTCGTATCCGAATTAAATTACCGTATCCAAATTAACAACGTTGCGCTTTACAGCCAATATAGTGTCATTACAGTAATTTCATTCGTACCCCCCCAGGAGATTTTTTCCGATAGCGCAAACCGTGAGATAATTACGGTATTCCAAAGTGTGCTTGCTCAAACATGTTGCCGATGACGCACTAGGACTTAAAGGGTTAAATTCAGATTTGAAAAATTAATCGGAAAAGATTGCTTCATGAGGGGACAATACAATTTTGAATGGTAGTGTCCGTCTTACATTTTCTAATCCTTTCAAGGTTTTTTTTTTTTCAGTTTTAGACAAATCATCATGTCATTACCTAAATACCAGGTTTACCATTCGGTGAACTTTGGAGTCCAAATTTAGACATAAATATACAAGAATGAAAATAAAACATGACTTCTTTATTTGAAATATCTTCTATATAATGTCACTTAAACAACTGCACAATCTTTTACCTTCTATATTCCTGGTCTTCTTTTTGATCTCAAAAATAAGTCTCTCTGGAAAACACAACACATTATAAGACATGTTACTTTACATAAACACATACAACACACATACGTAATGTCAATAACAGTGGTTTTCTTATACAGATTTTATGATACTGGCATATTTTGGGTGTAGTGTAGGCTTCAACCCTCTGAGCCCCAAGCAGCTTCTGAGAATGTTTTTGCTCCTTCCTACATTTTTCTCGCTGTGAGCTCATTTGTTACTGAAATATAAAGTCCTGTACCTCAATGGTAACAGAACAACCATGGCTAGAGGTAGACAAAACTCAAACATGTTTTTTGTGCAGTATAATAAAGTTATAAAGCCATAACTCAAAAAAAGTTTAATTTACCTCATTAAATAATTCAACAAAAAGTGAAAAATACAAATACTGGGAAAACAAACGGTGACTCTAAATGCTATAGATATTTTACTTGTTATATTTTGAATGTGTTTCTTTACTTGTCTCCTATCTGCTCTGTGTAAACACAGCCTGCAGCTCAGCCCTGTTAAGCTGGGAAATCACATCATTTTTGTCATGTGACTGTTGGCTGATTTAATAATAAATTCACCAAAAAAATTTTCAGCAAGGAGCGTAGAATACAAATTGTATAATTTGGTTAATTTTTAAATGAGACATATCATGAATTTAGGCTTAGGTTGTGACCATTTGGTCCCCTTCTGGATCATTTTGATAACAGAAGGGGTCTTTCAGTTGGCATCTGGAAATTTAAAATCCAATGATTCTTTGTGTTTTCACAGTTTCTGGCTCTGATAAATGTTAATTTTGGTGATTTTTTTTTAAAGGACAAGATGCTTTTTTTAAACCCACTGCTGGGTTTTGGTGTTCGGAGGGTTAAAGTTACCAGTCCTTTTTATTTACTCACAAACTAAGGGGACAAATAACAAGAATAGAAAAATAAAATTCTGCTGAAATGTGTTTGTATGTTTACCTCTGGTCCCTTCATCGATCACCTCTCTGATCTTTGCTTTCTCGGCTGAGTTCTTGCGTGGTTTCTTTGCAGGTGGAGGTGTGTATGCAGCCTCAGGCTCCGCCCACATCTCTCGGTACACTTCCTTATAAGGATTTTGCTCCTCTGTGCAGATAAGGACAAAATTGAATATAGTTTCTGTTGTTTTCAGCCCCTTAACACACACTTTTTTATATCTCTTATGTACATCTATGGTTGTTTAAATGATCTACTCTTCTAAACGATGTTTACCCAGAGAGGGCCACCTATGTCCCGTTTGACAGCTCATTTATAGTTTTGTGTTTGAGTTTTTGTATTGGAGATGTCCTGTTAAACTTTCAATTTTGGCATCTTTAGAAAATGTGGGATCTGCACTACAATTAGTGGCGGCTGTGGCTCAGGTGGTAGAGCGGGTTGTCCACTGATGGCAAGGTTGGCAGTTCGATCCCCGGTCCCCTCCACATGCTGAAGTGTCCCAATGGTAGATTAGCGCCTTGCATGGAAGACTGTCGCCATTGGTGTGTGAATGTGTGTGTGAATGGGTGAATGAGAAACACATTGTAAAGCGCCTTGGCTACCGCTAAGGTAGAAAAAGGCGCTATATAAGTGCAGACCATTTACCATTTTACAATTTGAACTGTTGTGCATCCAAACCTTTAAACAAGATTTCATTCATTTCAGACATGCATGTACTTCAGAAACTAAGGCACTAACTTTTAGAGCTGTCCTTAAAGCTTATGAGAGACCCTCTGTTTCGATTGCTTGCCACATTTTCAGCATCACTGTCTAAAAAAAGCATAAAATTAGAAAATTGTTGCTGAAAATACAATGATGGAAAAACAGAGGCTCCTGTATGTATTAGGATAAGAGAAAAATGAATAGTAGTACATGGCATGACATTTATCTGCTGGTTCACCTGTCATCATTATCATTAATGTTAGCATCTACATACACAGCACAGAACACTGTTTCATTTCTAACATCTGCTCAGTAAGCAGGTAATTTTGCGGACGCAGTCGACCAAATGTAGGTACTGTGTGTGTGTCATTGTGTGACGGAGAGAGAGCGCTACGTACCCTCTGGCGGGTCCAATGATTGCGGACCAGTGGGCAGGAAGCCGGTCATTGCCCACTCTATCATCTGTCTGGTCTGAAGATCCACCCCCTCTGCATCATCACTCGCATCACAGGAAGGAACTGGCCTCCCCGCCCGCACGCTGGCCACCTAAACAGAGACACGTCCAGGTCAGATTTAATCATTTTCATGATTAATTCATTCTTTTCTTTTTCTGGAAGACTGATCAGAAATAGGAAAACATATTTGTCTATAATAAACAGAGATAGAACTTTGTCTTATGTGTCATATGAAAGTAGAAATAAACAATAAATTAAAACTATAAATGTTCTTACACACTGTTTGTGGTATTGTAGAAAAGTACAGCAGTTTTGGCAGGTCATCGGACAGGAAATAAATAAGATTCTAGGTACTAATAGAGATAATGACCCCTTAAATCTGCTACTTGGCATATCTGATTCGTCCATCGCCGACAAACTTAAAAGAAAACTTCCCCAAACACTTCTGTACTAGAAAGTGTATTCTTTTAAATTGGATAATGGATAAAGTCCCATCCAAGGTTCAATAGCAAAGGGTGACACTCGAATATGTTGCTTTGGACTATCTGACATGCAAACTACACGGCAAAGATGACGTAAAACATGGGAACCCTTTTTGTCATATATTGGTTTGAATATTTCTACCATTCTTTCAAGAGGGTTTGTATCATAGCTGAGAATGCTCTGCCTCAATGACGCCCTATCACGCATGGCAGTGTACACTTGGTTTATTTTCCTACTTATTTTATTTGTGTAGAATGATTCCTGAATCTCTCGCCTGTATAAATTTGAATTTAATTGTGTATGTATGTTTGTTTGTTTTTGTCATATGTGTTCCTGTTTTATTTCTTGAAAATTTAATAAACATATATTTAAAAAAAAAAAACAACAACTATAAATGTTATTTATTGTCATACTGTACAAGATGAAGCAAAACACAGTGGGTGCCATAGAAGCTGTTCTGTATCACTCACAGAAAAAATAAACCCACTAAATTATAGATTGTGTTGCTTTACCCACATGCTACCACATAAATTGTGGGCAGAGCCAGATGAGAACAACACCTCCACAAATGCAAAGTACCAACCGGCATGAGTGTAAATCACCAGATCTCGTTACATAAGAGAAGGATGACCTTTCCACCTGCACATTTGTATTTTTGGTCTTTCTGGTGTTTCATTTAATCCTGAGAGATTTATAATAAATCTATCACAGGAAAAAAAAAAAAATCCCCAAGTTTTATCAGCAATTAAAATTTGACACCTACTCTCTGACGTTGAGGAGCAGAGTGGGTTGGTTACCTGCAGAGCCTCAAAGATAGCTTTCCGGTACATGGACTGCTTGTTGTAGGTTGGCTGGTGGAAGGCAGATGAAAAAGAGCTCAGAGGCATCAGCTTCTCCACACAAACCTGCAAAACAAAACACAAAAGCCATAAATCACCTGAGAAGAGAACAGACCTTGAAATTCTTAATTCAGGCGATGGTGCCACAAGTGTATATCTCCAGAATAAAATGGCTCAAAAGCTTGCTGAATGTATTTGTCTTATTTTACTAAACTCTGAATACCAAAATGTCAAAAGGACAAACAAAGAAATGAAGGTTATCTTTGGTGAGTTTCAATAAAAAAAAAAGACTCAATGGAATTTCTGATAAGAGCAAAAGTTGAATTAAGGCAACACAACTTTATTTATATAACACATTTCATGCAAAAAGGCAGTTCAAGGTGCTCTTTACAAACCCTCTGAACCTCAAAACCTGCTGGGAGGTTTGAAAGCCACACTACTTTGAACAAATTACAAAGCTTACACCATTTATCAGCCCTAGAAACTGTAAAAACAGAAAGAATCATCAGATTTTCAACTTTCTCATAGTTTTTGAGCAAATTAATGTGTGTCTGGAAGATGAACCAAATCTAAGCTTGTTTACACAGAGTACACAGAAGACAAGTATGGAAACTAATTCAAAATGTAAGTAGTGAAATATCTATAGCAGGGGTGTCAAACTCATTTTAGTTCAGGGGCCACATACAGCCCAATTTGATGTCAGGTGGACTGGACCAGTAAAATCATAGCATAATAACCTATAAATAATGACAACTCCAAATGTTTCCCTTTGTTTTAGTGCAAAAAAAGTACATTCTGAAAATCTCCACATTTAATGTACTATCTTTTTACAAAACATTATGAACAACCTGAAGTTTCTTAAGGAAAATAAGTGCAATTTCAACAATATTATGCCTCAGGTTATCATTAACACATGTGCATTACAACTTACAGATCACAGTGTAACTGCAAAGGCACCAAACATTTAGTCACAGGCATCTGGAACTGAACAATATAGTACTTTATTTTATGATCAACTTGTCGAGATCTAGAAATTATTTTAAATTTACAGTGTTAAAAATGTACAATTTGCAGTTAATGTCTTCTCTGTAATTTTTACACTTTGCAAAGTCATCCCCCAGGCCGGATTGGACCCAATGGTGGGCTGGTTTTGGCCTGCAAGCTGTATGTTTGACACCCCTGATCTATAGTATGTAATGTAACCATTATTTCCAGTACTTGTAACACCTGTGGGCACTTGGAAAAATGTTGCACATGTTGGTTCCAGGTTTTTTAAATTTGTGTGAAACTCATAATCAAAGAAATGAAACTTTATTTTTTTTCCATTGTTGAGTTCGCTCTATTTCTAGCTATGGTTGTGCCGCTTCCATAGAAGTGCAGGATTTTATATCATAGTGAAAAATGATGGGACAGGAGCAAATAAACACCCACAAACTGCTTGGTATCCAAATGGTTGAAGTGTTTAAAAGAAATTAGAACAGCATAAAAATGTTAAAATGCAAAACCAGAGGGAGAAAAATGAAATATGTAAAAGATAAAGTAAAACAAAGTTTAATCAGAAGGGAGCTGATTCTAACATTGGGCAACACAATGGCTGAAAGCCACTTTACTATGTGTGGTTTCAACTCTGGGCAACACCAGCTGACCAGGCTTGTACTGAGTAAAGACACGCTTTAGGTCCAGAACAGAGAGAGACTTACAGACCATAACTAAGGCCTTAAATTCAACTCTGTATTTAACTGGAAGCCAGTTCAAGAATCTAGGAATTGGATTAATGTGTCTTCTTGATGTTTGTAAATATTCTAGCAACATTAATATTTAACAATTGGCAAATGTCTAACAGTCTTACTGGGGAGGCTAGTAAGGACTGTATTACACTAGTCCACTCTACAAGAAGGAAGAGCATGAACAGGCTTTTCTAAATCTTACTTGCCTCACAAAATTTCAGATGTTAGCTTTTTAAAAATGCCAGAATGACAATTTTGTTACAGCTTTGATGTGGCTACTCAAATTTAGATGCTCATCAAGATTCATGATGTGGGTGTTCTCAGTCCCCGAGACTCAACATGAGAACTAAGCACCAGCCTTCCTTCTTGATTGTCAAAAAGAATAATATCAGTCTTCTCTTTATTTAGTTGAAGGACGTTTTGTTGCATCCAATTGCTGAATTAACCCAAATGGGTACAACTGTCAAAGACTGAATTAAACTGAGTAAATCATTTTTTGAAAATCTGAAAAAAAACCTCTGTATCTGGCTACTGTTGTCTACAAAGGGAGAAGTGTAGTGAGAGTTTAAGTGTTAAAGAATATAACTGATTGCATTAAAGCCAAATGACTTCCTTCCAGTATTAGCAGTTATAGTAACAGCAGATATTGTCTCATTCTGTGGAGTTATTTCCTTTATATTGAGCATCATTCTTTGATAGGAATGGGCTGAGCACGTAACACCCACTAAACCAGTAAAGGATTAGTGTAGTCATAAAACTAATGATGCTCACCACAGAGAATTTTCCGTCACCAAACCACATCACCCAGCGAGTGCCGTCTGCAGCTCGACTCCGGCCGCTCATCCACCAGGATACGATCCTGCCGGGCCACCAAGAGAAGCCTCGCAGCTTCCCAAAAACCAGAGTCCCGATGCCAAAGCCCCGGCCATCCTGTTAGCAACACAGAAAACACAGTGGCACAGTCAAAGAGTCCAAGTTTACCCTGTGCTCATGTTGTAGGATTTAAAAAAAAATGAATGTCCTAACTACTGATTAACTGATTGTCAACTATGGATACTTGGTCTTGCAAATTTAATGAATGTGTCATGTTTTGTTTCCTTTCCGTCAGCCATTTGTACTTTTGGACAGCTCCAGGAAGCTGAAGTAATTACTACAGATGTTATTTTTCCAGCTACAGAGTGTCTGCAATGCCACTAAATTACACTTTTTAATACGACATCAAACATAATTGAATGCTTTTTGAGTGTCAAATGGGTTGAAGAATGATGGAAAACAAACAATCACGTCTGCATGTGTTTACTTTTGGAGGTGAATGAAATTGTTGACATTTCTTACACATTTTAGTGTAAGAAATGTCAAGAGGTACTTCCCAGCTGTCTGATTAATCAATTATTGTGAGCTGGAGCCATGTATGGATTACTGAACATGGCCTCCTGACCCCTTTTAGAACAAAAGACTAAATGCTTAGAAGTCTTTTATCTGTTTGACTCTTGCAGTGAAAATAATGCACACCACATAGTCATTAACAAATATGTGCCCCAATAAAAGACACATCACTCTGATTGCAAAGTAAGGAACTATTGTTTCTGTGGTATTGGTATCTTAAAATGGTCTACATGGTTTGAATTGTGAGGCTTTGTGCTGTCAAAAAAAGTATAATCTGAGCCGAACCCATTCAACTACATGCCTTTATTAGATAGCGCCAGTAGAGTGATGATAGAAAAGGAGGGAGAGAAATAGGCTTCCAGCCAGACTCAAACTGAGGACGAGCCACAGCGGCGCTCCAAGAGCTTTAGATTAGATCACCATCTTATATCAATTATGATCTTCCTGAGCGGATGAAGTTCGTCCAGTTGTTAGGAAAGTGGACACATTTACATTTTGGTGAGTCCTATAGGGATTTCTCATCATGTTGGCTTCAAAGTAGAACGTTAATGTTTGCTCAACGTGTCAGCTCCTGTTTCCAAAGTCAAGAACACCACAGGAGGGACTGTCTCACCTGGTACTCTATCTCTCTGGGCGTCGCCTGGTCTCCCCTGGCAACTGGCTCTGGCGTCACGGCGACTGTGGGCGAGGCGGGGTCTGTGTGTTGTTGTGAGGGGGGAGGGGCTGGACTGGCAGGCTCCTCCTCTTTTTGAAAGTCAACTTCTGATAGGTCGTCCATCATGTTTATCTCTGCCTCTCTGTATGCCCGTCGCTCTGCCTATGAAGGTAGAACAGCGTCCAACGATGAGCAACAAGGTTTTTGATTTCAGGGTTTTGTGTTTTTTCATTTCTGTCTATACTTTATCTGTCTGTCAGCATTTTAGATGCTGTATTGTTGGCCTACTGTTCTAATGAAATTCACCAAAATGAAGTGATTTTAAGTTTAAACCCGGTTTAAAAAGTCGCTCTACCAATCATCCAGTACTCAGGAACAAGTTCAATGTAGAATAAACTGCAAATGTACCCAAGCAAAGCAAAGAAACAAACTAAGCAACACACTGACTTAAATTGTGTTTTCTTTTCATTTCAAGTGAATATTTATTCTGTAGTGTGAAAATAAACCTTAGCTGTGGGAACAGTCTTTGGCATATCTGACCTTATCTGAGCATAGTGACAAGGCAAACAAAAAAATCCATGTTGAAAATGTATTATGTATTACTAACTTCTGCAACATGTTAGATTGCCTACAAAATTCACCATTAATGGCTGAGTTTTTATCAGATTTTCCTTTAGGCAAAAACACCTACACATAGCCTCCTCCACTAGTGCTGATATGATTAGATAATGGATTACTCATTCTAGTCTTTTATAAAGTAAAACTACACATTTAAAATAGCTTGGCCCTTTTTCTTTTGCATTTGCTATTTGACTATTGGAGAACATATTTATTATTTGGGGGGTAATTTTGTTATTTTAATCTTAAGTTGACACTAGAAGAGATGGGAGAAAATGTGGAAAAGGTCACTGGATGCGTGCAATTTGGCAGGTCAAAGAAAAAAAAAAACTAATCCAAAAAGTTAATTTGATAAAGAAAAATGAAAACCAACATCCAATCAATGCTTTCCACTTTCTAACACAACTATTCAAAACAACAATAGTTTTGAGGCATTTCTTTAGTTTTTGCTATCTGAGGTTCAGAACAGAGGTCCTCCACCCAACAACCCCATAGACATACAACAACAAAGGGTTGCCAGAGTAGCAAATAATGTGTCCATGCATGCCCAGATGCACCGTCAAGTGTGAATCACTGCTGTGATGGAAATAGATGTACACTGTCATAGTTGGGGATGTCTGATAAGCATAATTTAACCCTTTGAATCCCAAACCCTGCCAGCGCGTTTAAAAGTCATGTTATCTTTAAAAGAAACACCAAAATTGCACCATTTATTTGAGCTAGCAACTTTAAAAACAGGAAGAATTGTTTCATCGTGTGATTTCTGGTTCCATTGGGAAAATTTACCAAATCTAAGCTTGAAATTGTGACATTTCATCAAAATCACTTAGTCATTAGTGGCTTAACTGCAACCAGCAGTCATGTGACAAAAATTCAGTGGTTTTTCAGCTGAACTGCAGGCTGTGTTTACACATTTACACCATTGTTTTATTGATAATACCTGTGGGCACTTCACACTTGATCCCAGGTTTTTTAAGTTATACTGAACAGAAGACATTTCTGAGTTCTCTCTACTTGTGGTTATTCTGTTTCCATAAAGGTGCAGGACTTTATATTGCAGTGAAAAATGAGCCCACAGTGAGTAAAAAAGTGACAGGAGCAAAAAACACCAAGAAACTGCTTGAAGTTCACATGATTTAAAGGTGGTTTGAATAAAATAAATAAACAGAAATAGGAGTCCGGCCCTATTTAAAATGATGATTTACAGATCAAATGGCTGTTTTGCCAACTATCATATCAGCTGCAATCTCTCCTGCATATTATTGTCATTGATCGCATCTGACATGCCGGCGCCTGCTGAGGAATACGTCTCCTCATGTGTTTCCCCATCTACTATAACCTTTTTCCTCTACTCCTGTTGGTCTACAGACAAACCCTGTCCTTCAAGGAGGTCTCATAAGTGATGCTTTATGTGGGTCTTTCCAGCTGATGTGGTGGCCGCTCTAAATCAACGCCTTAGTGCCCCGAGCAGGAGGAACAATCCTTTAATTGTTCCTCTAAACAGGAAGCGAGTTGGGAGAAAGGGTGCGGTGGGGAGGCAGTTCAATGGGTTCAACTCAGGAAGGAGAGAGAGGGAGAGAAGACAAAGAGCCCGAGAGTAAATAGGATTATATTATAATGCTGGAGAATACACCACAGACAGAAAGTGAGTGAAGCGCTTTGAGTGGGAGACAGAGAAAAGATATGGAAGGTCAGAGTTTGTAGTCAAAGTCAGGTTTTTGACTTCATTACACCATAATTTGTGATAAAATACTATACTATACCTAAACAAAATCATAATCACAAGCAGACAGAGTTTAATGGGAAAATCAAGATGCTATATGACCACAACGTACTGTTTTTACCCTTCACTTTCTGTGTGGATGAAACAAACAAGTATACAGTATGTTTACATACTGTTTTATCAAAGCCAGACAAGCTGTTTCTAAAAAAAAAAAAAAGAAGAATAAAAAACACAAAATAATACATATAAAACCAAAAAAATACAAATTAAGTT
This sequence comes from Chromis chromis, assembly GCA_900302755.1. NCBI lineage: Eukaryota > Metazoa > Chordata > Actinopteri > Pomacentridae > Chromis > Chromis chromis. Next base: position 16,228 of record OMNN01099629.1, on the reverse strand, counting down.
TGCTCATGGGAGATTGAGGGACGCCTTCGATTTATAGGGTCATAACTTTAGTTTGAAATTAGACAGGTTAACCTCTATAATATTAATACTGTAGGTCTTAGTCTTAATATTTATTATAGTCTGGTAATGTTGTATTTACTATAATTTTTTATAGGTTTTGAATTCTTTTTATGGAAATTACATACCACAATTAACACTGTAGGGTCTTAACCCCGACACTGAAAATTGTTAGGTTAATTCATAGTGCCAATAATATTTTACTACTGGAAAGCAACAGCTGTTTTTTTTAAATGTGCTGTATAAATAGCAGTTACTTGACTACATGCTAAGCTAAGCTAACAAGCTGCAGGCTGTAGCTTTATAGTTAGACAGACACAAATATTTTCCAAACTATTGAACTATTTTTGTAAATATTAAAAGTAATAGTACTCATTAGTTGGCGACATTACTGTGCTATTATTACTGCTGACCTATCATTCATAAAACACTTTAATCTTGGTTAAACTGAGGTGTGGGGGAGTTAAATGTGTAACCAGACTTTATATTTCAAAGTCGATCTTATGTTTTGTGTGTAAAAACTTCTAAATAACTAGCAACTATGGCTGCAAAATACTGTAGTTGAGCTTATTTGCATATTACGCTCTGAAATGAAATTATAAAATGCAAGCACTCCAGTTCAACTGCATAATGCAAAACTACAGAGTACAGCATTTAAGTATTTATACTTTCCACCTCTGATTAGCAGTAATAGCCACCATGTGCAGAAATGCATTCAAATATTTCAAATTTAAAAGACGACACAGTAACATGGTTGCAAGTTGAGCTCTCAGCAACAAAAAAGGAGACAAATCAAAAATAATCATGACCTCACTGGCTACTACACTGCAAGAATTTCCCTGTGGCCTACATGTAAGATCCCTTGACTCCTCCAGAGCATTTTCATGACCTAAAAATATTTGAACACTGGAGAGAACCAGTTGGTTTCTGCTCCCGCTGTGCTGGGAACCCATAATGTAATGTAATGAATGTTTGAAACAAACTGGGGAAAAAAACACATTCTGCTGCATTCCTCTAGGAAGAAAGAAAAGTAGAACGTAACAGAGGAGGAAGAGGGAGGGCTGAGGGCATAAATTTAAGTGGAAGAGACAGTAAAAGTGAGAGTGTGGGGTCGTGACAGTGCTCTCCTCAGTTTGACCCGGAGGTGAGAAGGTCGCTTCTCCTCGCTCCTGTTGACCTCTGACCTCATAAAATCCTAATCAGCCTGTTACATGGATCATAGACAAATCACACACACAAACCAACGTATACACACACTCACATGTGCACTGTAAGGGAATCTCCATATGTCGTCACTGGTTTCTAAAACATCTGGGAGGCTTCAGCAAAAAGTCCCTGCAGCCACAGTAAACAACTTATATTATATATTTTTATCTTCTCCCTCTAACTCTACACTGTGCAAAGAATTTTAGGAACTATTTTGACTGGTAGGTAGTTCTGCTTGGAGAACTTGCATCATTTCTTTGTGGATTTATCTTGTCTCAGAGTTTGGTCTCTTCATATAATTCCAGACTGACTCCATGTTGTTGAGTCCAAGGCTCTGTGGGTTTTATACCATCTGTTGCAGGACTCCTTGCTCTTCATGTGGCTAAAGATAGTTCTTTACAACTCTGGCTGTATGTTTGGGGTCGCTGTCATACTGCACAATGAATTTGGGACTGGGACGCCTAAAACAAGTGCCTATAACTTTGGCAATGTCTTTATGTGTTCATGCTGCATCTACTGCATTTTGAAATGTTTTAAATACTTAAATAATTCCTTCCTTCTTTGTTTAAGCAGTCCTGTCATTTTACCCTTAACCTTTATAGCTATGCTAACAGTGTGGCTCTAGAGACAGACATGTTGAATGGATTGCTATGAAATGTTGCAGAAATATTAATATTAATAAGATTTCTAGCACCATCACTGAATCAAAGCTTTCACGTGAAGTATTGTAACATCTGCTTGACTGATCAGCAAATATTGTTCTACAGACCATATTGTAACCAGACTTTTTCTTTTTTAATTGAAATGTCTCTAAACTCTCTGATGGGTTACTAGATTTGGTGTGTAAATATGTGCATGTCCTTTTCAGAATGACTTGTATAAAAATTGTTCATCCCATTTTGATTTATCCAGTACTTTGATTTGCCTCAGTTGTGCTATTGTTATTTAGCAACTCTTAGGTTACTAACGCACTAAACTATGATTGTGATCAAGGTATATTATAAACAATATATGAGTTAAACATCAGAATGTTAACGTTGACATTGTGAGCATGTTAGCTTGCTGGTGTTAGCATTTAGCTTACAGCTACACTGTGCATTAGTACAGCCTCACAGAGCTGCTAGCATGGCTGCAGATTCATCATTCTCATTGATTCATATACTGTATATCACACTTGCAGTCTTTATGTTTTAGCTTTATAAAAGTGCATAAAAAATCTCATATTTAAATGACTTAAATGAACTGAACATCCCTTGCTATACTCTTATTTACTCCATGTGTTAGTAAATGTTAGCATTTACTTCATCAAAGATCCGACTTTGCCACAACAATCACTGGGCTTTCACCTCATCTCATCTACACTGTGTGGCTGCTGCTGTGAAAGAAACTTGATCACTTCAGTCAGCATCTGGACCAGATCATCTCATTAGAAGACTTGGACTTGACTCGTGTTGCTAAGAGAACATCAGCCAAAGTCCTGCTTACTGGATGAAACTGTGTTTGTTGCCTGGCAACATTGGCTGATTGAACACTCCACCAGGAAGTTTTGCTGCTTTCAGGGATGAAGATGACTCACTGGTGACAGACAAATCTGCATTCATCTGCTTGGGTTTCTGTGAAAGCAAAGCTCTGGTCTGAAATAAACTGAAGGGTCAGCTTCATGCAACCAAACAGTAGTTCTCAAAAAACACAAAAGGATGTAACACTGCTGTCTGACTATATTTATACTGTGGTGAATGAATAACCAGCTGCAGTGAAGAGAACTGTTATTGTACATGCACTCAAAGCTAAGTCTTTAAAAAGATTGCTTCTATAGTGTTTTGCTTCATTTAGTTTTTTGTTGTTGTTTATAAATACAAAAGAAAGTGTTAAAAAAAAAGAAGAAAAAAAAAGAATCATGGTCTATAACTGAGTGGTTGTAACCCTTTTCTATTTGGGCTTTCACATTAAATGCTTTACAGTGAGAAACAGGCCTTGACAGATATTCAGAAATTCTGTGTACTCATTTAAGTCCTCAAGGTATTATATGGATCTCTTACAGGGAACACGATGTACAAGTGAGTATAATTATGAGATTTTGTTATCAGCAATATCATCAGTAACAATAATAAAATGAAATGTTTAAGCAAATGATGTGTAACTACAGCTTGTTATGAGAGATATTCATAAAGCTTCTGATCAGCATTGGACACTTTACAGTTTCACCTCAAGCCAATACAATCAAGTGCAACAGAAGGTGTGTTGGAGTCATCTTTTGTTTTCTGCCCACACAGCTGTCAGATGACTCAAAGGCAACCAAAGCACTTCTCACAAACCATGACTCTACATCAGTATAAAATTGAAGTTCTCGCATAATACTCTTTTACAACTGTGTATTCCTATTTAACATCTAAGTTATAGATGATGAAATCAGTAAAAGTGTGATGATGGAGAGATTTTAAATTACCTACTAACCTATAAAACATACAGTAATTAGGCCACTTGGCAGCATTTAAACTGGAAGACTCCCACTTTGCTGGGCCTCATTCAAGGTTTCCACTCTAAGTTTAGGGTGCACAACATTTTCTGGGTTAACCAGCAGTTTGGTCCCAAATTTCATCACATGTACTTTTCAATTTTATATTAATGGCTTCTTTGGGCTTCTTTTTCTGCAAGTCCTTTTGTCAAAGAAATAGTCCTTGAATTCCTTCAACAAATATAATTTTAATGAGCCATGACATAGTTGATAACTAGAAAACTGAAAATGAACTACATGTGGGGCTTTTAAAACACATTATAAAGCTGTTCTAAAGAGCTCTGGAGTGAAACTATGTTTTTAATGTAACATAAATGCCTCCACTGAATAGTTTGTGGGTATAATGTAGTTTTTGCTGGTAATGTAACTGGGAACATTTAGTACAATATTGGTTGTTACTGCCACGCTGTTATAAAAGTGACCTCTGGAACTGCTTGAAATCAGTAACATGAAGTTGGAATGTGCAGATGCTATCAGGCCGATGTGTGTTTTCATGCGAGGGACAAATAAAAGCAGGAGGGGGGCAGAAAGACAGAGAGCGGTTGTAATGTTGTAAGTTACAACTTTGAACTTTGATGGACCCCGTGGCCTGGTCAGTGTTTTCACTCTTATTGCTGCCCCCTTGATCTCTGACCCCTCACCCCATGACCTAACCAATGAGCCATTTCTTAAGCCACGCCCCCTTTATGAGCGTGACTGACCCTGACCTCCGATTGAACCCGACATTGCCCAACACTTCACACACACTACAATTAAAAGAGCAGTTAAGACCCTCTCTCACATTGTCAATAGGCAACACACCAAGTGACTTTCATTAGCATCGATTGCAGCCGTGGGACATGAAAAACAATCAGTGTTTTCCATGAAGCTCTCCTCAGGTCTCTTATAGGGAAACGCATGAAACAACATGTGTCTGATGGCTGTTTAAGGACAATAACAAAGTCTTTCACCTGATTGTAGCACACTCATTTTGTGATTTGGTGTTGCTTTCCAATTATTTACACATTAGGTGGCCATTTGCATGCCTTTCTAGTAAAACTGAGATGTTTTAAACTGTTAATCCGACCCAAGACAACAGAAGAAAGACCTCTTGTAATAAAAATGAACCAAACAATGTTTGTCTGTACCAAACCTAATGTCATTCTATCAGCGTAATATTTTATGTCTTGATGATGTTTTGCATTTACTCACATAATTGGTGGTTGATTACAGGTTTTTCTGATGAGTGAAAAAAGTGCAAAATACTTTTTTAACGGTGATTCTTTTCCCCAAAAAGACAAAATGTGGACTGGTATTTTTTTCCTGATCAGGTAGAGTTTGAAATGCCTTCTCAGCCAGTATTTGGGAACACTTGAAATTTCAACCTAATCTGAGCCTTGATTTTCCAAAAAACCAAACACACAAGTAAACAGAAAAATGTACCTCTTGGAATATAATAGACCAAACAATCTCTGTAATATTGTACTGGTGGTTTGGTGTTGTTTTCAAGCTAGGAACATATTTATAACCATTTGCATGCCGTTCCAGTGACCAGAAAAGCAGGAAATGCTTTAAACTCGCAAACAATTCTTCTCTCTCACAACTCTAGAGTGTAATAATGCTTATTTGGTGTTGCTTCTTATTATTAACATATTAGGTTGTTAGATTAAATGTATACTCTTCCCCAAAAAAACACAGAAACAGAATTACCACTTGCAAGAACATAGATCTAAAACGTCTGTCTGCTGACTGTTTCAGGACAAACCAAAATGTACCAAGCCTGACATTAACTCTGCAGAGTCATACTTTGGTGGCTTGGTGTTCTTTTACGATACTAAACCATTTACCACTAACTTTTTGACCCGTGGGACACTACAGCTGTACAGAACTTTCACTAACTGCTATTAGTACTATGAAATATACTCTACGTTTGGTTTAGTTTAGTTTACATGATGTCCACGGTTTAAGAAGGCAGGCTTGAATTGTTAAAATGCTGAAACCTTAATGCAGAAAAATTATATTCTGATTTTAACTTCTGTATCTTATTTCTTATTGTATATCAGTGGTTATCAGTGCGGTCTGGAGAGGTCTCAAGAGGACAAGAAAACACTGATGCAATACCAAGTTGTGCATTTTGTTTCAGGTTTCCCTCTAGTCTTTTCTCTTTCTGTGCAAGTAGAGGCTGTTTTGTCACAAGCCATAAAAAGTTTAAGTTTTAAGTTAAAGTCTTAAACTCCGCTTTGCTCAGCTGGATCATTGTAGATCCAGAAAATGTTGAACTATAGGGACGTAGTAATCACTGATTCTAATGTATTCGTGCATGTTATTTAGGCAGACCAAACCAACAGGGGGGTGGGAGTTAAAGGGTTAACATAGCAGGGAGTCATTTGCATACTCTTTCAGCCTGTAGGAAAAGTGCAAAAAAGCTACTCATTCCCTCCAAAACAAACAAGTAAACAAAAATGACCTCCATTAAGTCAATTCAAACTCTCCCTCAGATGTTTCATTCCATACACTTGGCATAAAGCCACCAGAGAGCATTAAAAACAACTGAATTAAACATCATTTTGCTTCAGGCAGCAAGCATGAAAACAAACTTGCCTTGAAATAACTTGGCAACTAAATTGGCTTGTATCACTTCCTATTTAAAAAGGAAGAAGAACTCAAACTCAGGCATACATGTCTAAACACTCATGTGCAACATGTGCACATATAGAAATGAATAAAGTTCAATCACTTACAGGCCGGACATGGCAGCTCTGCAACTGCAACCCTTCCTCCCTGGCTCTCTTCCTCTCTGTCATTTTCTTGGTCTGTCTCTCTCTCTCACCTCCTCCTCTTCCTCCTACTCTTTCCTTTCTGTGTGTTTCCTCGGATACACTCGCCCTCAAGCCTTCTTTACCCTCTCTGCTGATTGGCCAGCACTGGACTGTGTGATTTACTGGCTCCTTCACCTAACAGATGTTTAGGTGAACAACGCACACATGGACAGAGAGCGGTGGTGTAGAGTTATGTCTGGTAGCCCCGGGGCTTTAAGAGTGATGACAACATTCACACAAATTCAGGTTTGTGTTTATGTATGCGTGTGTGTGAGGTGTGTACACGGACTGAGGTCAAAGGTTAGGTAAGCCTCTGAGTTGACAAGGCAATAGGACGTGTTAGGGGTCAGGACCTCACACACACACATACACACACACATGCATGCACGCACACACACACACATGATGTAAAAGTTACACAGCGAGACATGAGGCAGCTTAGAGTTACAGGAAGTACAATTAAGTGATGCTGACATAATGTCAACAAACTGAATGTGAGAAGCTGGTGGGACAAAACCTGTTTTCATGCAGTACTTTATGGAGTCGAGTCTGGTAAAAACTCTTACTTATGGCTGCATTAACTTACTTTTTGGCCACTAGTGGGCAGAAAAACTACAGTTGCCCATTTACACAATGGTAATGGCAAGCTGTTTTAACATTTAATAGCTGAGTTTGACTATCAAGAAATAAAATGACAGATATCAACATTTTGAGTAGACGTAGTTATACTACGGAGCCCCTAAAGGGACATCGGCATAATTTTTTTTAATGTAGTTTCTCGTGCGAGAAACTCTCACGAGAAAGTTTCTCGTGCGCACGCGAAACTATCTCGTGCTCACGAGAAACTTTCTCGTGCGCACGCGAAACTATCTCGTGCGCACGAGAAAGTTTCTCGTGCGCACGCGAAACTATCTCGTGCTCACGAGAAACTATCTCGTGCGCACGCGAAACCGGCCGCACATAGACACCAATGGTATTTCTGCAGCTTGACAGAGAGCTACTTTTGATCAAACTGGGCTTGTAGCACATTGTCTGCCTTACAACGATGGGAAAGAGGCATTATGTTTTGACAACGTATCGCTGATGAGTTATTAATGCCGGAAACTATCTCGTGCTCACGAGAAACTATCTCGTGAGCACGAGAAAGTTTCGTGTGCGCACGAGAAAGTTTCGCGTGCGCACGAGATAGTTTCGCGTGCGTACGAGAAACTACATTTAAAAAAAATATTTCCTTCAATGTCCCTTTAGGGGCTCCGTATTATACTGTGACTGAGTCCGAATTTTTATTCAAGATATCTATACTGTCATTCTGACCAGTCAAAACAACAGTTAGAGATATCTGTAATTCAGTTTGCACTGGTTAAAATGAGATATCTCAAACATCATTATGACTGGTTCAAATTGTTGTGCCCTTTGGGTATGGGTCCAGGAAAGTATTTAACCAGTGCTGGCAGAAGTAATGGCAGCTGCTGTGGTGGATATGTTTGTTAGAAAATGCCATAAAATAGGAAAAGCTCAGTAGCAAGGAGTTTGTAAAGAATAAGTGCTTCGCTCATCAGAGACTTGTGGTTGAAATTTACTAGAACCCTGAGCCCAGGCAGCTCTGACGTGGCGGTAAAACATCTTCAGTTACATTTATGATGCATGGACTGTACATATGGTCTATGTTACAGTGCCACAGTATGTTTGAAAAGCAAGCTGCCTCCGACTACAAATATCTGCAACGTTGAAATTCTAATTAAAGACATCTGTAATTACAGTTTGAATATACGGAATTCCAGTTTGAGCTATCTACAGCATCATTTAGCCTAATCAAACTTAATTTATGATTCTTAAAAAGACAACATAGATACCATAAATTGAGGGGAAGTAAAGACATATTGAACTAGAATTATGACTAGTATGAAATAAACTGTAGATATCTGATCTCGTACTTGTAGATACAGTATCTGCGATGAGGAACCCCATGCACATTAACTAGAAAAGTAATACTATTTGTCTTTGCAAGAATGAGAATGATGTGGATATTAGAAGTGCAAGAAAATCATTTTTCTCACCAGGTTAACAATTTTGTAGGTGTGAGTGATCTTTGAGTTCAGCATACAGTTCTGATATAACAGTCATGTTTTACATATCCAGCAGATATGAAACAACATTAGAGTCACGTTTCTGGCCACATAATGATAAACAGTCAAACATTCTCTCTGCTTTTCACTTTGGTTTGGTCTCAACCAAACCCTGAGATAAACATCTGTCTTCTTAGCTGCTGAAGGTTTAACTGGTGTTGCACTGAGATTGTACCATAAATTAAAGCCAAAACAATGAACCTAAAGCTGTGTGTTTTCAATCTACACAGAGCCTACGCTGTAGACTATGCCTGTGGCCTACAAGGCTGTGAGCATTTATACTTATGTGCTGGTGTGTCTTTGTTGCTCTGCAATTATATCACCAAAGTGGGGTTTCAATGCCATTGTGTTAAGTTTCTTTGTGTACTTCATGCAAAGGTGACTGAATTGGAGTGGATCATGTTGGAGTTGTACCCAATAAATGTTGCCAAACAGCTGTTTTTACTGAAAACAGCGTAGTGCAACACATAAAAGAGAGAAGCCATCAGATATGTTGTAGATTCCATGAAGTATAAACCAAGCTTAGAGAGGCTGAAAGGTTGCAGAGATAAGAAATACAGCCTAAAGAAGTTTTAAGGAAGGGTGATTATTATTCATTAAATATTTTAATTGTTAAATGATGTAAAGCCGATGTAAACAAGGATGTACATTATGCATGTTTTAAAATATTCAAATCAATCAGCTTTGAAGGAAATATATTTCACACATTTGTTCTCAAGGCCTCAAGCACACAATTTGAAAGTAAACGTAAACACCTTTAAATTGCTCTTATTATGACATATGAAAGTCATTACTGATCCAGTCTTCTAACAGAGCCTTTTGGAGATCATGCATCTGACTGCATACTGCATCGAGCGAGTAGAGGTCAAAGCAAGGTTACAGCTGAAAGTGCGCAGCGTGCACCTCGTTAAATAAAATCAGCACAAGAAGAGGTTAAACTGGTGTTAAAGGGAGAAAGGGGGCACGCTCTAATATGAAGAGTATACGACACACCCACTCAGTATTTATTTTCTTGGCTGCAGACATGAAATGAAACCATGCCAGATTTTTTTTTTTTTTTATCCCAAAATGGAAACGACTTTGCAGAGTTACCAGGTTTCCTTCAGACAGCAGTGAGATGGGATCCTGATGGGAGTGTTAACAGCTGGATGCAGTTCAACTGACTGACAGAGCAAATTCACACACACACACACACATGCACACACACACATGCACACACTTACAAACACACACACATGCACACACACAGAAACCTGGAACTGATTAACCTCTGTCTCCATCACTGATTTCACCCCCTTTCTGTCTTTCTGTCAAACACACACACACACACACGCACACACACACACTTTTCTCTGTTTTTCTTTCTCTTCTTTCCCTCCCTCCCTCACTTTGTCAGTATCTGTCTTTTCTTTGCTTTACATCTCATTTAAGCTCTCCTTCTAAATCCCGTCCCTTACTCACTCCTCCCTTTCTTTATTGCAGCTCTCTCTTCATGGATTCTTTTTCCTCTTTCAGCTATAGAAATCTCAATGCTACTCCTGATTCGGACCTAAATTTTGGTAGTCACGTTAAATCATGAACAAAATCTGCTTTATATCACCTTGAAATATCACGAGCGTCAGAGACTGATGTCAAAACATGATCTAGAGAAACTTGCATATACTTTCATCCCTAGCAGGCTGGAGATGATAGACTGTTCCTCTGGGTATGACATGTGCTATATAGATGAATTTGCCTTGTCTCGCCACATTCTGTAGCATTTTTCTTTTTGTTTTTGACCTTACGTTCTTCTTTCATTTGACTGTATTTAACTTCATCTACTTCTGTTCATTCACCTAAATTTTATACTTAGAATTTTCAAAGTAATTTCCATCCTTTGACCCCACATTTCACAGTGACATATAGTACTATATTTCACCAGTACAATAATATGAGCAGTAGCTAAGAATTAGCTTTTAGATTTACATAAAAACAGAGGATAAGCTCTCAATCACATATACCAAAGAGACTGTTCTCCTCTGATAGGTATAAGTGTTTCAGGTGAAATTACTTAACCCCTTAACGCCGATCGCCATGAATTTGTATCATACTGCTTGCATTCAGACTGCAGCCCAGATAGCATATGCATTCCCCCAATGCCGGTTTGTGCATATTTAATACGTACGTAAACAGTTTTGTGGCATCAGTTACCATTAATGCCTGTTGTTGCTAATTTGCATCATACCTAAAGTTATATCTATTCTATGTGCTACAGACAAATTAACAATCTCCACTTAATTTAGCATCAGCTTGAAAGAAAAAACACAAATAACAATTTTTTTTATATAATTGTAAATAAATTCAGACGTCAAGGGGTTAATATTTCTCAAAAAAGCAACAAGAAAAAAGTCTGAGAATTGAATTTGTGGAGCAGAACTTCTGCATCATCATGTTAGGACCCCTTTGAAGGACCCCTGTTCTCTAGCCTTGATTATACTACATTTTGTAAATGCATACAGACAGATGTAGACACTCATTCTAGTTTGTGGGAGTCTGCTTTAAAGACTCCGTTGCATGCGTCCATAGTAGGTCATATTTACACATTCCTCGTATACATAACTGCTGACCATGCAGACTATCGCCCTTGTAGCACAGTCGCTGTGACACCATTTTTGGGCTGCACGCAATTGTGTGTGGAGGGGTCCATGCAGACTCTCATGGACTGGGGGAAATGACAAACTTCACATCACATGGACACTCACATACCAACATACAAGTACAACACCCTTAGACAGAAAAAAAAGGTCTAAAGTACAATAAAATGCTGCTTTCACATCCAATCATTTTAAAGGTTCCAGTTTATACCCATTTTTAACAAGTTAACCCTTTAAGTCCTAGTGAGTCGTCGGCGACACTTGGGCTAGCACATTTTGGAATACCGTAAATATGTCACGGTTTGCACTATCGGAAAAAATCCATGGATTCCTGGGAGGGTACGAATAAAATTGCGCTTTACAGCCAATATAGTGTCATTACGGTAATTTCATTCATATATGGTCATTTCATTCGTATACGGTAATTCCATTTGGTTACGGTATTTTCATCCGGATACAAACATCGTTGAGCTTTACAGCCAATATAGTGTCATTACGGTAATTTCATTCAGATACAGTAATTTCATTCGGATACGAATTAAATTACCATACTGACACTATATT
>OMNN01099627.1:0-13565 GCA_900302755.1 Chromis chromis | reverse complement strand
GTGGTTTGCGAAACGAACTTGTAAACGGTGGGTTGCTGGTTCGACCAGACTGCATGGCAAGAGGTTGAGGTGGGGAAGTGAGAGCGACCGCTTGTCCCAGTCACCACCACTGTGGGCCCTTGAGCAAGGCCCTTAACCCCTGACTGCTCCCCGGGCGCTGCAGCGCGGCAGCCCACTGCTCCTAGTATCTATAGTTAAGGTTAACTTTGAATAGGATGGGTCAAATGCAGAGAAGGAATTTCCCCAAGGGGATCAAGAAAGGTTAGACTATACAACTGCTGTGATGCCTTCCATAGCATTAACATTGAAATCTGTCATACTTTGCAATGAAATGCATGAAACCACATTTGCAGAAACAGGAGCCAATACAGTACATGATCAGAAGTCTGGTACTGGTTTGGGCCCATATTCAAATATATATTCAGTGTCTTCTTCACCATGTCCAAGTCAAACACTGTGATATTATAAACCTAAGACTTGAAATATGACACTTGTGTCACCTGTTGAATATCCTAAAAGTACCTCCAGGTCTGGATGTGCTTGTAAGACAAATTTGTCAGCAAAAAATAAGCTAATTCTATTTTAGGAATGTTGACAATCAAAAGCGGTCGAGTAGTAATTAGGATTTTTAAAAAAGTGCTCTAAAGCCCGAGGTGGTGACTGTTGACTGATGAGTGTTGTATAAGGAGCAGAACTCTACCACATGAGCTCATCATCACACTGAGATGGATTTCTACCTATAGTGTGAACAAGTTCATTTCGCCTTAATTTGTCTCAATGGCTTACTTTACTTCCTTTAACATCAGCTGATAAGGCACGTCATCACCTGACATTTGGATGACGGTTCTGAAGAAGACGGAAGAGATCTGTCGAAACTGTCAACTGAAAAAGGTATTTAAAAAAACCTTTAAAAAACTCATGAATCACCTGAGATAAAGGAAGTAAAGTAAGCCATTGGATTTCTACCTGTTAAAATTGTGGGTCGAAGCCAGACTGTTCCAAGAGGCTTTGATGTGGGATTTGTCTTTTCCCAATGACCAAAACATACTTTAATCATTTGTTTTATGTCACTGAGAAAAGGCCAGTTTGAGTATTTTATCAGCTTTCTGTTGATTCACACAGTCTTTGCATGTGTGTAATTATTAGTTTTACCCATCATAGGCTCAGAACGTCCCTATAGCTACATTTCAATAAACATTAGAAAGATTATTTTAATGTAATTGTATCTACATGTTAATGATGGATTATGTTGTAATTAGGGGTGTAGCGGTACACAAAAATCACTGTTTGGTACGATTCGGTTCTCAGTTAAGGGGAAAAATGAAAAAAAAAAACATTAGCATTAGCCATCCCATTCACTAGCCATACAGACTAGGCTTATCACAAAAGCGCCGGCAGGAGAATAAATGGTCCTCATAGCGCCCACAGTTGTGGCGGACCTTCTCCGTCTCACAGTTGCACAGTATTGCGGAACTAAAAACAAGTAGGACTTTCCAGTGGACCACAGGATGTGACGGACCGTTAATTCTCCTGTCGGCGCTTCTGTGATAAGCCTAGTCTGTATGGCTAGTGAATGGGATGGCTAATGCTAATGCTTATTTTTTTTCATTTTTCCCCTTAACTGAGAACCGAACCGTGACTTCCGCACCGAAGTACCGAACCATTAAAATGTGTCACAGCCATTATTCACATCTTCCTGCACTGATAGACGGTACAGTTGATTTGTAGACATTATAGGTTGTGATTAATTTCCACTATCATCATTAGTGAGTGGGTCCACATTTGCACTGCTGACACTAAAACAAATGAACACCATATTTTGGGTGATGGGGTGTGATAGATGAATTGTCAGTTAGCATCTCGAAGAATCTATGTGTATTTGTTAGCTACTGTTTAATTAAAGTGCAGAAAAAGGGGCTTTTGCTCTAAGACGTACCCACAACTTAGGGAAACAATCAGCACAGTGCACAGGTTTAATCAACACAGTGTCCTTGGTTTGTCTTGACTGTAAGATAATATTTCATAAGAGAAAAAAATGCAGCTATAGAAATATTGATTGTTGAGGGAAATGTGTTTCTACAGAAATTGTAATTTAAGAATGGATTAATTGCTGGTATTAAATCTTGGGTTATGAACACGGCCATAGAGCAGGATGGTAATGGCAGATCAATATGATAGTTTATAATGACACAATGTTAATTATCTTTTAACTGAATTTCAGAGTCAGAGTCTGACTTTTAAGTAAAACGTGATTTTTAAATGAATAGATTAAGATATTTTCCAGGAACTTACAGTTTTATAATATTCTGATGTTGTTGGTATTTTTATTTGTATTAATTTATTTTTGTGGCTCTTTGAATGAAGAAAATGCATCAGTATTTCTAACAGGAATATAAAAATCCTTGTATTCCTATACAGAAAAAGCATCACCCATCATGGAAATATATAGATGCTAAAATCTGTAATAAAACTGTAATGATGAATCAAATGAAGTGCAGTTCTGTTCTCCTGAAAAAAGACTGAGACCCACATTTAAAGAACAGTCCCTTCCCTTGGCAGTAATTCAAGATGAGTGCTTAAACTTGGAGGTTTCTTGTGTCAGGTTATAGATATATGACTGAAGACGTACGAGAAAAGCTGCACTAACGTCGACACATGATTCTTTTTGCTTGAGGACTGTCTGGTACTGCTTTTTTTTTCCCGACTTAAGACTTGTGGCACATAAAACAGTCAATTTATTAGAGCCCAGTTCCCATTTGTTCAGTAAAGAAAGAGCACAGTTGGTACACAATTTCTATTTGACCCACAGAGGTGTCACTTAAACTAACTTTAATCAAAGACCCTGCAATATACCTGTCAACAAAGCCTCTGCACTCACTAACCAGACAATGACTCTGAGATATAGCAGGTAAACCAGCGATTGATCAGTGACCAGAACATTTCCAGTCAATAAATGGTGAGTTATTTGTCAAACTATAAAATCCGTTGTTGCCTGTTACAGTGATGGAAAAACTCTAATATCACTTATAGCCTGTGTTATTTTACAGAATGCTGAAGTAGAATCATAGGCTTTCATTAAACTAGTATTTTCTGTCAACAGATGACAGTGCATCCCAGTTTTAAGCCAAAATAATGAGCCAATTTGGAACTTCATTA
This sequence comes from Chromis chromis, assembly GCA_900302755.1. Lineage (NCBI taxonomy): Eukaryota > Metazoa > Chordata > Actinopteri > Pomacentridae > Chromis > Chromis chromis. The sequence goes on along the minus strand of OMNN01099627.1, from coordinate 10,409 downwards.
AAAACCTCCTGTATGATGTAGCCTCCTGCCTGACTGCAGCTAGTCCAAGTCAATATATTGGTCCCGTACTCATTTGAATGCAGCATTTTGATTCCATTCCACCCAATATTCATGATTGAATTGATCAGAATATTATATGTCTGCAGCATGGTGTCGACTTTATTCAGGACATTGAAAACCAACCTCACGCTGTTTTTTCAAAAGAGCTACAAACCCACCTAAAACTATATTTTTAGTCAGACTTTCAGGAGAGTTTTAATCTCCACTGACAGTCAAATGATGTTTTAAATGCATTTTCACAATAATAATTTACTATTGTTGTGTTTTTTTCTCCTACCATGATGATAAACTATAGCTGAGGGCATTTTGTTCAGTCTTCCCCAGCTCCAGCTTCTCAGCTAATCTGTTTTTGAGTTTCCTTTCAGAAAAGCAAGAAATTTGAGGGATGCTACATTTTTTTTCATAGTTTTCTGATTTTTTTGTTTTTTTTTTAAACCCAATGATTTCTGGAAGATCGTCTGCATTTTAATTAATAATGAAAATACCTGTCAGTTGCAGCCTCACTCGGTATTACTGCAATGTGTTGCTCTAAAATGCTGCAAAATGCATATACAGCAAGCAACAAACACAAGATCTATAATGGCCCTTTGGTTAAGTGAGGCTAATGCATAAACGGGTGATCAGGGTTTGCATTTTTCCTTTTCCAAATGAGGTGTTATCTATAGGTGTGAAAACAAGCATAAACATAACACTGAAATAAATTTGAATCTATCAAAAGGACATCCCCTTGAGATGTAGCATCTCATTTTGAAGGGGTACCAAATAAAAACATGTACTGTAGTTTGCATTAGACTGAAGTAACCACTGTGTCTTTGTGTGTCTATAAAATGCACAAAATACTTTAAGAAGTCGGCTTGGAGATCTGTGTGGAGATCAGCAGCAGATCCTCCATTTATTTGTGGGTGAAGCAGATGTCAACTTATACTTTTTAAATGTTATAGTAAAAACTACGTGACCACACAGGTCACAAATACAACCATTGCACCAAATCCCCAGGAAATCACAGTGAGCAGGTTAGTGAATTTTAATAACATTTAATAATACAAGGACTTGGGCATTAGACTGTCATGTATTTTAAATTGACCTAATGTTAATGTCACATTATGACTGAGCCTCAGAGCTCCAGTCAGGGATGGAGAAAGTCTTGGACTGTCTTTTCTTCTCTCCTATACTGTACTCCACATGGATACATATATGCCTGGCGCTGTCCTCCGAGGGATACATGCTGACCTCCCCGGTAACCGGCGTGTCTTGCACCACTTCTCCCGGAGCGTCGAGGTACAGCACCGCCTGCTTCCAGTGCGTCTCCGGTTTGAAGGGGGACGTGGAGAGCACCAGCGTCTGCTGTTTGTCCGGGCAGGGGAAAGTAACCGTGAAGTAAACACAGAAAGCATTCACCGACGCCGAGCCGAACGACTCGCACCTGAAGTGGCCCTTCACCGAGCGCAGCTCCTCCACGGTCACCGAATACAGGTCGAGCTCGGCGAAGCGGGCCGGGTGGGAGAGCACGTCCTCCACGGTCACCGTGTTCACCGTGATGTCCGAGTTCATGATGCAACCCCGGGCGAAGTCGGACATGCAGGACATATCGACGCCGTACTGGTCTTTGACGGTGTACCAGAAGTGTAAGCGGTCCTCCGCCACCGGGTCGCTGATGGGAGCGATGTAGAGCTCGGCTTTGCAAGGCAGAATGATGCCGCCCGGCTTCAGCCATTTGTCTCGGGCGTAGAGGACCGAGTTGAGCATGGACTCGTGGAGGAGGGCATAACCCATCCACTCGCTCACTATCACCTCCACCTTCTCCGGTAGGTCCACCGTCTCCACCGTCCCTCGAATCACTTCCACTCTGTCCTCCATGTTGTTTAGTTTCACTATTTTCACAGCCTGCTCGGCTATTGAACAGGCTTCCACGGCGTACACTTTCTTAGCTCCAGCCTGAGCACAGAAGATGCTCAAAACGCCGGTTCCTGCCCCGACGTCCAGCACTACTTTCCCCCGAATTGACTCGCTGTTCCTCAGTATCGCCGTCCGGTACGTGTTGGTTCGGACGTGGTCCGCTATCATTTCCTCGTGGATAGTCACATCGGAGTAGCTGTCGAAATAAAGTCTATCCTGTCGGCTTTTATCCAATTTTCTCTTTTTGACTACATGAGACATCTTCCCTGCTATAGCGTGCTGCAACCGAGCAGTGTTTTGTTGTGCTACTTCCGCGTTCTGATATCTGGGAATTGTAGTTTCCCATGCCAGAAGATAAGAACGATGCAAAGTCATTCGAACTACATTTCCCACAACTGCAGTCACACTGGGGTCGGATTGCCGCATTCACTGTCAGCTGAAAGGTGGTACATATGAGTTCCTACTGGGTAAAGTAGCGATTAATAACAGACACACTTCTACACTTTTTAAACTGCCTTACAGGGTTAAGTGCATTATACTTTGGCAAACTATACCATGGCACAAAACAAAATGTGAATAAATAAAGGCTTAAACGACTGGCAGAACTAAAACTATTTTTAGATAATAAACAGCACTGGTCCAAAAAAGCCCAACGCACACAAACACACACACAGGCACCTTCAATTCAAGTAAACCCAGATTCCAGATTAACATTGGGTGTGTTCCAATATCCATACGATCATAATATATAGTATCATGTCCCAATATATACTCTGTCAAATGTAGTATGTCAGAAATACCAGGATGTCCTACTATGTCTACAAGCCAGCATGTTTTTCTTTCATTCTGACCCACAATCCTTAGTGAAGTTACATCACATATATATCATACATATATATCTTGTGCGAGTATAAACAAAGTTGAGCATTGAGAGTGCACAGACCAATGACTTTTATTTTGCTCAATAGACCAGGGGTAGCCAACCCGGGTCCTCGAGAGCACCTATCCTGCATGTTTTAGATGTTTCCCTCTTCCAACACACCTGATTCAAATGATCAGGATCGTTATTAGGCTTCTGCAGAGCTTGATGATGAGCTGATCATTTGAATCAGGTGTGTTGGAAGAGGGAAACATCTAAAACATGCTGGATAGTGGCCCTCGAGGACCAGGGTTGGCTACCCCTGCACTAGACTGTGACAGTCAAAGTTTAAGGCACATTATTATGACAAAGTGGTATGTCCCATCTGTATGCTTTGTGAGGACAGCTGGAGCAAGTGCTTTAAGAAATAGTATATAATTTGGAACGTAGGCATTTTCTCAAACATTCATTTAATGTTAATTTTAAGGTAGTAGGCAGACGGCTTTACGGCTTCATGAGTGTATTTTGTAGCTACAAACACAAAAGATAATAAAAAACCCTCCCTACTAATGAACTGACAATGTTCACAGTGGTTTTGCCTTTTCTGGCCGTGCATCTTCCAGAACAGCGCATGTGTGTTCGTGCATTGTGCTAGTGCTGCTGGGTTATGCCATCAAAACTTTACACAGCGTACAAACTGTTCAGTGATAATCTGAAGTGCTCCCCTACTTTTGAGGCCTTGGGTCTTTGGAAACTTTTACACTGAACAAAGTCAGACTCTGCTGCTGCCGCCATTTTCAAAAACTGTAGTGCTGAGTTCACCCAACCAATGACTGGAGCCGAAAATGATGAAGGTCAAGATGCAACAATTACGTTGTCTGGATTTTGGAACGCACAGTTTCAGTGAGATCTAGTAGGTGGTGAATAGACTTTCCTTGGAATGCATGACATGCGTTTGATTGGCAGCTGTATGTTTTTACTCTGCCTGTTAAAGTTCATGCAAATATAAAACCAATTTCCCACTGTGATAATAAAGTCAATCAATATTAAAGCCATGTGTACTAAGCTAATAACTGCTTCATTCATGTCCCCTTGTGCAGCGGCAGAGCCAGACAATTTTGGGTGCCAGAGACCCAAGACTGAGACCATTAATCACATTTGGGAGGCACAATGTCTTCTTATTTTATTAATTTTTTTATTTCAACAAGACTGCCATGTAGACGAGAACTCTACATGGCAGTAGAATATAGAGAGTATAATGAGTTTCTTTCCGTAAGCTTCAGTTAATTAAAATGTGAAACACTTGCTTAAGTAAGTGCTTTAAGTGTTTTGATACTTGATATTTCATTTTTTGCTATTATTTTCCTTCGTGTTCAAGTGTTTTCTGTTTTGAATAGCACGTCTGCTTTAATGAAGGATTCACACACGCTGCTGTTTGGAAAGTGAGAGGAGCCAAAAAGAAGCTGTTAAAGCTGCTAATGTTTTTGTGTTTGAGGTGACACTGACAAACAAAAATAACAGATCTCTAATATTACAGTTTTAATATTTTTGATAAGTGAATAATATTTGGCTGTGCAGTAATAGATTGGACTCTTATCTGTGGATTTCCGCCTCTTTAAAAACAGTGTACAACTCTTATACTTTGTTCTACAATCTGTCAGTTTTAGGGCAGCTGTCATTAGCTCCATTGTGTCTCTCTGGCCTTAAAGAATCTAGTAATTTTGACATTAAGTATAAATTACCCTAAGTCCTCATAGCTCTGTTCAAAAACATTAAATCCTATGAAAACTAAAAAGGGTTTAACTTCCTGGAAAGTCTTTGTTTTAGGATTACCCGTTTCCACTCTGTGTAATTTTAAGGTTACAGCGACCAAGTAAACGCAGTGCACCACATGCTAAAGAAGCATTATCAGATTCTTGGTATCTTCTAGTCATATTGCCATTGCAGGGTTTTGCAATTCAGAATACATGTATGAAAAATCAACCAAAGCAATAAATTATCTGCAGCATTTCACTCTATAATTAATACACAGCCTAATCATCTGTAGCACGTCTACAGTGTCTGTCATATAACTGCACAACACAACATGGCCATTACCAGTTCTGAGCTCCCCCCAAAGTTATGTCAGGCAGAGCACAGCTGCTTGTGGCTCAGCTCCTCTCTCTTCTAGTCAGTCCTATGGGAGCCTCTCCACTCCGTTTCAGAGATCTTTGGCAAAAGATGCTGGACAAATGAGCAGGAGTTGTATCCTGTTTCATAAAGAGGAAAAGCGAGAGAAGGCAGCAGTGGTTTGAGGGGAGAAGAAGTACAGCACAATGCTGTGTAGTCAGTTGTTTTCAAGACTGCAGTGGTATTGTGAACGTGGAATAATAGCATTGCAACATAAGAAAGAAATATATTACACGGGAATTTGTGTGTGTACATGTGTGGGTGGATAGGTGGGTGTTTGTGCGTGCAAGCACATTTCAATTCTTTTAAATCTGTATCTAGTACTGCCTTTCAAACACGGATCCTCATGGGAAAATGTGCATTTAATTATTCAGTCTTTTCAAAAGTTTATGGAGAATACAGTAAAAAAAATTATTTTACATGAGCTAATATGGTTTCAGCTTGAGTAATGGAAACAACAACCATCGAGGGAAAATGAGCCATACCTTTGTAGGAAACACTGACTTTATATTCAAAGCTCCACTTTTCCCTGTTGGATGTATTTCATTCATGTTAAATTAGAAACACAAAAACCCCAAACATTATCTAAAGATGCAGCGTAATCTTTAAGTGCGGCAAATATCAAAGCTGGTCGCCCACATACGACTGGTCAAATTTAAAATTGGACGAAGCGCAGAGGAGGAATGGAAATATACAATAGGATAGATTACTGGACTGTGAAATACAGACTCAGGAATTCAGATTGTGATTCTATGCGCTTGGCAAGGGGGTTTGCATGCATTGTAGCTGGTAGACAGAACAGACAGACAAGCAGCTGTTGGACGTGTTGTCCTCTTCTCCTCTCAAGCTTCAGGGAGAAGCGCTGCCAGGTCCACTCACAGCCATCCCCCAGCTACAGAGGAGATGGCTGCCACGGTTTACCTTTATCCTTAAAGTAAGTCAATGCATTGTGTGTGCATTCATGTATTCAGTATTTTTCCTACAGCAGTGAGCCTCCTCAACAAGGCCAGAGATTCCCCCAGTGACACTGCCCCTCTGCCCTCAGCATAGACATTGACTCTATGCGTTACATTAACGCACAGCTTTCAAATAGGATTATTATTATCCTTTTGCACATTTCAAGTACTTGTTTACAATAGATTCTATGCAACCTTGTATAGGACTACTTTTAGGTGGCTAATTTGCACATTCCTCCACACTGGACATATTTCATAACCTTTAAATTACTTTTTGTCACTGCTTCTTATTTATCTTGTTACACTTTTTTTTTTAAACTAGGACTAGCAACTCTTTTAAACTGTCACTGTTTCACTGCACTAAAACACCAAGTCAAATTCCTTGTTTGTGAAAACCTACATGGCAATAAAACCTTCTGATTCTGATTTACATTTTTTTAGTGGAGTACTGCTGCTAACAAGTACAAATACCCCTGGTTAGGAGGTAATAGCTGAGACCAACATGTAGTTTTCATAGATTACCAGAATTGTTACCTTTTTCTTCTATATCAGACACCACTTTATGCACATTTTAAGAAGCAAGAAAATTATTCTGTCAGTTGGTTTATTCATGTCAGCAGGGAGACTTGGTATCAAATTTTTATGCTCAAGAAGAAGAAATTCGTCCAACTTCAGAAGGCTGAAGTGTTTATACTTGATTTGAATTGAAGGTGAAGTGAAAAGCATAGTGAGGTAAGTGGGCATGATATTGTTTAAACACAGGGATAAGGGTGCACATGAAACTCCTGGGTGGCACACATAAAAAGTGTTGCAGTGGAGTTACAGAAATAATTGCACACCACTCAAACCTAATTCTAATTTACAATTTTAATCTTAATCACGATACAAAATGTTTAAGGACAGGAAGTACACAATGAATAAAGAGGCTAAACGATTCTACAAATGCTGGATTATGTCGCAGATCTTACATTCTGCATGTGTTAAATCTGATATTTTTAAGTTAGGAAAAAGATTGTGGTTTTGGTAAATAACCAGTGGTTAAGGTGATAAGGCAACTAAGACACTAATGTTAGGTAAAGATTGTGGGTAGAGTTAGTAAAATGGCAAAAGTTAATTGCAGGTCTGTGACTGGACAAGAAGTCTTGTCTAGACTGTACACCCGCTGGTTTGTGGACGACCACTTTAAACTCGAGTTTGGCATTTAATCACTGCCGTAACGAGAAAAGGGCCCTTTAGCATACCCTGCTTTATTGTCCATCTTACTCTAAATGGGATCATAGTTTACAACATGAACATTGTGCTGTATTGAAGGAGACTTGAAACTAGCATTTAAGACCATAAACCCATTAGGGAAATGTTTACTGAATTAACAGATCAAGTGAGAAGTAGAGTCATTATTTCAAAGGCTTCTCTGCAGTTGGACTTCTTTTTGATACCAGAGGAGTTGCCCCCTGGTTGCTGTTAAAAAGAATGCAGCTTTAAGGCACCTTCGCATAGGCTTTACTTTTTAGACATAAAAGTTTCATCCATCTTTTATGTTTAATTTATGTTCCTGCGTGAAACTCAGGCTTAAAACATGCACATCCACACCTTTACTTTTTACCTAGCTACTTATAGGTACCACTCCCTGCATTGACCATTTGCATTAGATGTAAAATGTGTGGAAATATACTGCACTGACAATCTCACTGGTATACTGGGCTCTGTTTTGGCACCGTTGTACACTGCTGTTGTGCAACATGTCTTTTATGTACATGAACAGAATGTTATACTACCATTCAGTCTTAAACACTACCCATTAAACTATTCCTTTTAGTGTGCATCCCCACTCTCAAATGAGTGAGTGCAGGATCTTAAAAAAATGAAAAAGCCACATATTTGCACAGATATGCACAGCTCATCCTCTTTAATTAAACTTGGCCAGTTCCTGTTTGCATATCTAAATCATAGTCCCACATAGAACTGGTTGAGGATCAGGTGTAAGGGAGTGCATAGCAGTGCATGATGTGTGTCTTCTTGCTGTATGTGTGCCAGTGCCCCATTTGAGCCTGAAACATTTTGAGTAAATCCAGAGATAATACCGAGGGCAGGAAAGATGGTGGGAAAAGCAGCGGAAGCCTGAGCTGGTCAAGCATGGTGGGACAGATGGCAGCCCAATCACTTTGGACAATGAGGGGTGTCGTGGAAAAATCGATAACCAGCTTTCTTTTTTTTCCTCTCCTCCTCTCACGCTCAAAAAATTGTGTGTGCAGACTGAATCATAGAATTCATGGCGTGTGTGTGTGTGTGTGTGTGTGTGTGTGTGTATCATCAATGTTATGGGAGGAATGCTTCGTATTGCAAAGAGAGCACAAGACAAAGCAGGAGGCCATATCAGCAACAAATGAAATTGAAATAAGCAATTAGTGAGAGACTGGGGGATAAAGTGGACATATATCTAAAGAGGGATGGAGAGATAAAGGGGAAGCGCTGTGTGGGCTCTTTGTACTGGAAGCCCATCTGCAGCTGTGCGTTTTCTTGGCCAGCTGCTGTCAGCATGCACGGTCTCATGGGAGCTGCCTGCATCCTGTCACTATTACAGGACCTGTCAGCTGCAGCAACAAACACACACAATGACACAAACTCGCATGCTCAGATATGTAGACACGCATGCAGATATAGAAACTTGCAGAAACAGCATGCAGACGTCACGTCAAGGCACCCTGAAACACATATGCACACGCTCTACAGAATATATACAGTACATGCAGAGGCACAGCCACACACAGCCATCAGTTCTGGTGTCATGATCCCCCATTTCAGAGGAAGGCACACTGCTGAGCAACAAATACTAAGGTGCAATGGCTTCATATTGATTGTTCCCTGGGATCAATACCCGGCTACTTTGATATCTCACTCCTAGAGAAAGAGCCCGCATCTGTAAATGCTGGTGTGTCATAACACACTTTCCATCTCTTTTTCAACTCCTTATTCACCCGTTTCTTACAGCAAACATAATTCATCTCACCCAAAAGACTGTTTCACGCATGGATCCATCTGGATGCTTTTTTCCAAGTGTGTGTTATCTAGTTTCATGCTTTGACATCTCCCTATATGGACACAGTGTGTGCCAGTACTTATCAGTGGAAAAGTTATAACAACGGCTGGAGCAAAATTTCTAGCCCCAGGCGTTTTCATTCTCCTTGTTTGTACAATCCACAAATCATCACACATACACCATTCCCAAACCTACCTCCTTTCGATTGCTCCAACCAATCCCTTTGCAGGATCTTGGCTCGTCAATCCAGAGCACCAGTAATCAGCTCATTAATTAGGCTCCTTTCCCTGTAGACTCACTTCCCTTATGCCACCCCAGTATCAGTTACATTACACTGCAATTAGATTAAATTACTAAGTACAACCTGCGTATGACAGCCGTTATGGCAGCGTCATGGGAGTATTATGCTGACTCCACGACAAACCCACTGCGCAGTTTGCAAAATGGAAATATTGTCTGTTTGTTAATGGAGGTTATTTGATATGTGAGTGAGGAAGTACTCTATTAGTCCTGTTCGAACTCTGAAAATAAAAATCCTAGTGTTTAAGGGAGTTGTAGTACTTGAAAATAAGATTTCACAACAAGACGCTATATTCGCTATACTGATGAGTTGAAAACATTTATTTAATCAATCTTCAGTGGAATAATTTGACATTTAGGAATGTATACTTACTTGCTTTCTAGCTAAGACTTAGATGATAAGATTGTATTGATATGGCTAAGATGCCTCAGTAAAATTACATACAAGTGTGCTGAAAGTTATCGTACTGTCAATCTATACAGGTACTGTACTGTATGTGGAGGTGCTGGTAAAAAGCCTGGTTATCTGTTTCTCCCCATTTCCAGACTAAATGAATCACTCAGTTCCCTTGATTTATATTTCTATAAATCTTCCCATCTTATTATTGGCAGGGAAGACAATTAGTGGATTTCTGAACGTTTTTAAATATTCCTTTAAAAGCAATTGATTGGAAAAACAACATACTATCAGGATACACTGATCAGGCATAACATTATGACCACCTGCCTAATATTGTGTTGGTCCTCCTTATGCCGTCAAATATGCTCTGAACCATTGGGCATGGACAAGAGGTCCTCTCAGGGTGTCCTATGGGGTCTGGCACCAGGACGCTGGCAGTGGATCCTTTGAGTACTCTGGCTTGTGCAGTGGGGCCTCTGTCAACAAACTTGTTCCACTGCATCCTGTTGATGCTTGGTCAGAATGGGGTCTAGGAAGTTTGGAGGTCAAATCAACATCTTGGGCCATTGTCATGTTCCTCAAGATGTTCCTGATTGTTTGATGTTGTTGCCATGTGGTGGGGTGCATTTTCCTGCAGGGGTAGGCCAGTGAAATTTGGGATTTCCATTTGCATGAGGGAGTGTGCTTGTTCTGGGACAATGTTTATTTGGGTGTCTAAGTCTCATCAACACG
>OMNN01099623.1:0-29692 GCA_900302755.1 Chromis chromis | reverse complement strand
CCAAACACCTCCTGAGCTGTGCAGATCATGACCTATAAACGTTTTAATGTGCTTTGATGTAAGGATAGAAAGTTTATGAAAGAGAAATGGAAAATCATAATTTGGCTACAAGCTGCATAATGGCGAAAAGATATAAGAGATCCCAAATATTCTGCAATGAAATCATGTGTTGCAGGACAGCAGGCACTTGAGGGTAAAGTCCAGCCTCTCTGGGCTAGACTTCTGTTTGTTCAGCCTCCTTAAAATCCTCAGTGAATTTAGTCACGGATGAGCTCTGTTGATCAACTACTGAAAGTAATTTGCTTTTTCATGCTTTGCAAGTTCGTATCATCACAGTTTTGTTCTGGCCTGCAGGTCTTCAGTAGCTGTGTACACAACAGAATGACATTTTGTTGGAGGTGAAACAAAAACTATAACAATCTGAACTGAAGTCATGATGAGATTTAACTGATGAGTGAGGCTGAATTTATTCAACATCATGGGTTGGACATCTGCATTAGTGCCCGGCTCGTGTCAAAATAGTAGACGGATAATTTCAGCTTGTTATAGTCACATTACACTAAAAAGTGAATTTTTTAACTCTAAAATGCCCTGCTCAGTGCATTACCAAATAAGAACTGTTATTTAAGAACCAGATGCAAATCTACAACAACAAATCATTATTGGATTCTTATTTAACTATAAAAAAAATAATATTAATATCAGTTTAGGTCGAGCTTTAGTCTAAACCTGTCTCAAACTCGCCAAATACATGAAGGGATGAACTTCTAGTATTACATTGATCAAGTGTGAGTGCATATAAGAAACTGACAGGACTTTAAAAATGGGCAAACTGTGACACATGATGGACTAAACATTTTGTCAATTAGAAAAGTAAGTATATCCAAATAAGATATGTTCACCTTTAAGCTTCGTCTGATAACAACCGGTCAGCTACTATTTGTATTTTTTAGTATTAGCACACTCTTTGAAAAAGATCCATTCAATTTGGGTGTAAACTGTAAATGCAGTGGACTTTCCACATATGAAAAATAAAAACTCATTGATGACACTGTTTCTAAATCAATTTAAACATATAATGACAGTATCATTCACTTTACTGTACTGTTTTGTTTTTGTAATTTATCAGCTAATGCATACCCTGATATTGATATATCTGTAATAAGGGAAATTGTGCGATCAGTTGTGTGAAGCCCTTTGTGGCTTTAAAGCAAGTCAGTGAAGTCTGTTAAATGCCCTCCAACAGTCAGCATTATTTTTGAAGACAACAAGGCTGAAGATGAAAAATATCTGGAAGTGTGGAGTTAAAAGAAATGAGCTGAAGTCCAAGGCCAAGCTGAACTGTGGGTATTGAGGGCACCAGGTTTTAACAAGCAAGAACAAAGGAAATCTCTGGTTCTGCTAGTTCAGTGTTAATCCTTGTTTAATCTGTCCATTGAGAGTCAGATAACGTTATAGGAGTGTAATGTTCACATGAGTACTCTGTAGGTATCAGCAAGCAAAAATGATTCAGTGACTAACTGCTGGAAGCTCATACAGCTGAGCAGTTGGCTGCTTCAACAAGAACAAAACAGACTGTAACAGCTTCTGAAGCGACAGCATGTATCCCAGAGTGATAGCGCACTAAACTGCACTATGACTGCATGAGCAGATGCAGCTTCCGCTGGATGATTTCAGAGTTCATGGTCCACAGGAACTCAGTGAGTCCTCCAGTGAGCAGCTCCTCCATGGGAACAAACTGAAGCACCTGTCTGTCACCTCCAGAAGGCTGATTTTTACCCGTGTCCTCTTCTCCTTTTAACAACTGATTCATCGAGCTCTGGACATCAGTGAGAACCGGCAGCATTCGGGCAGCAGCTTCGGGGCAGAAGTCAATGCACACAAGCAGCATCCCGACCACAGCAGAGGGGGGTGGGCACCTGAATGACACTGAGCGAAAACATGCGTGTAGGCAGAGCACAACAGCTGCAGTAACACGAGTGAGGGCGGAGAACACCGGCAGCAGCAGGGCATCTCCGGAGCTCAGGGTCTGCAGGGAAAACAGGACACAAGCTACGAGCTGCTGCTGATACAGCGGCTCCCCGTCGTGCAGCGACATGCAGCCTCCTGGAGGAAATGAAGGCTCTGCAGAAAACGTTAAGACTAAATCCCCAATTTGGCTCTCACAGGCGCCCCAAACTGAGCTGCTGCCAAACACCAGACATTGTTTTTTCTTTCTGTTCCCCACACTGAAGGCGGAAAGACCTGCAACCTCGGACAAGATGGAGGCCGCAGAAGCCACATGGCAGGAGTCACAGCAAGGTAGATGGGTCCAGTCTACAGCTGTGTCCACTTCATTCAAGTGGTTTAACAGTCCTCCTTCACAGAACGGAGAGTTTCTGACTGCAGGCAATGCAGCCCCAACAATCACATACCATGAATCCACGTGGCAGTTGGACAGGGGTCCCTCCAGCACGCAGCCCGTCCCACCGTCCTCAGCGCAGTGTCTCTGTATCCAGCTGGCATGGCAACCCCTCTCAATGCGCTCCCTCCAGCTCAGGGTCTGCAATTCCCTGCGCTCATTGAAGGAGCCTGTTTGCTTCTTCTGTCCCAGAGGTCGACCAGCTGAGACACTGGAGCAGGCAGGGCTCACCGTGTTACGAGAAATCCATCGGCTCCGTTGGAGAAAACTCACCTACACACAGAGACACTTGATCAAGTTCAAGTTTAGACATTTCAAAACTTATATTTGCAGCTACAATGAGACCTGAGAACAACGATGGGATTCAAATAAGCACAAAACACAGATGAGAGTATCCTGAACCTGTAAGGGAACATTATCCTTTGAATTGCTGCTTAGTAAAAAGTCTGAGACTACAGAAATACAGATTTCTCCACTGCATCCCACGAAGAGGGATTCACTGATTTTGCATGTTGTATAGATTGATGAAATTGGTGAACATGTTGATAAATTTAAGTAAAAACTTACCGAAACACCATCTTGACAATTAATCAATTCGATCATTTGGCCAGTAAAAATAAACGTTTGTGAACATTTGTCACATCTACCAGGGAATATAATGAATTCCTCTTTTTTGTGATGAACAGATAGTGATAGAGATAATAGGTTTTTATAATATATACAAAATGGGTGATTTTGTATTGCTACAGTGCAACCTCCATCTGTTCCCTGCTTACATGTGATATGACTGAAAACTCCAGAACATCTTTTAAATGGATCTTTAGGTTTTTGTCATCTCAGTTATTTAGTCATCATGTTCTGAAAACACCTACCTGGAAGCGCTGCAGGTATTCGTGAGCCACACAGTCCCTGATTTGGTCGAGCTGCTGCCGCTGCTCTGTGCTCATTTCTTCAAACAGTCGCAGGTTTTCTGTGATCGTCTCCACCTGCAGCGTGTGGAAGTAGAAGCACACTTCTTCATGCTGTTTCAGAAACGACTCTGGGAGAAGAGAACTCGGGAAAAGCGCCTCTCGGTCAGCCAGATGTGGCCCGTAATTACGAATCAGTTTTGACAGCAAAGGCCTCACAGCCTCCTTGGCATCATAGTTCAGACACACAACATAAACCTCAGAGTTTCCCGCCTTGCTGGTGGCAGGTTTGAAGACGTTGACGGATTGGAAACAGCAGTTCAGCAGGTAGAGTAAGCAGACGGAGGAGTGTTCATACAGGGTGAACATTTTCAGTACAAAGGAGCCACCTGGGCTCAGGAGCAGCAGTGCAGCTGTGACTTCACAGTAATGCAGTGAAGCCACCAGAGCCTCCTGTTCATCAGGGTTCTCCTGACAGTCAAAGCTTCCATCAGCTGTCACCAAATCAACTCTATGCATGTTTGACACAAACGCCTGCAGATCCAGCAAGTGTTTCTGGATCATGATGTTGCCGGTGTTATCTGAGCCAAAGAACCACCAGGGCAGCGTGTTGGCGATCAGCCGATCATCTGCGATGGTCGTGCCTCCACCGTTAGCTTCATGGTATGGGTTGAGAGTGTTGGCGGCCCAGCTCCAGTCACAGTACCGTGTGGCCTCACTGGTTTTGATGTAGTGGTTCAGAGCAGTTATAAAGGCCCCTGGAGCTTCACACAGGTGGACCGTGTTCAGCTCTCCATTCTGAAGAGCCTCCTCTGGAAGAAGATTAAACGATCCCAGGATCTCGTAGAACTTACACCAGGCCTGAGTGCAGATCTCCGCGTTGGCGGCAGAACGTACGGCAGCGATCACCTTCCCGGCCCGATTGGTGGAGTTGGTGTGCTGATGCCACACCTGTACGTTCTTGTCACTGAGCTGGTTCTTCACGGCGTTCAGCGACACCTTCAGTGCCTGCAGACGGGAGTTCTCCTCTGCTGAGTGTTTGAGAGCAGCATTTGGGTCGGGGATGCTCCACTCTCCACTAGATGGTTTCAAATAGGTTCGAACTTTGCTGAAAAGACTTTGTATCTCAGCCAGTGTTTCGGGGTCAGATGCCACCATGTTGTTGAAATGCTGCTGCTGCTTGCTGACTTTCCTCTTGGTGCCATTGCCTGAGTTCATCCTCCACACCTGTTGTGGGATAACAACATGAGGAGTTGGGACATGCACTGATTAAAAAGCAAACCTGCATCACCCACTTTCTGTTTGGATTTAATCCACCAGAGTGTTTTAGTGTTTACGTGACCTGCTTACACACCGCAGGTAGATTCAATCTTCAGAGAAAAAAAAATCAGCTGAGAGTACATTTCACAGTGACTTATACTGCGGTTCAGCTCTGCAACCCTTAATTTTAATCTCCGTGCATGAGTGGTGTTGAAATGTCAACTGGTTGTATTACGGTGCCCTCGGGCCACAGAGCAGACTGTAAATACTAGCGATTACCTCAACAGGCTGCTGCTTCACCCAACATCACAACTACAACACACAGTCTCATATAGTAAGGCTTGGAAAGAACCAGATTCACTCAACACTGGTGTATTTTATCGACATTCTTATATGACAACTACATAAAGATCTAAGTTACCTTAAAGATTTTTTTGCTGTGCTGTGAAAATCATTTCTTTTTTTTGGTCAACCATGGGGTAAGAAAACAGGTCAGTTTCCAGCTATTTGCATTTTTTTATATATTTTTTTTCAAATGAGGTTTCAAATAAATTTCCCATAAAGGACAATTCAATTTTTCAGACAACTTCTGATCAGCAAATTGGAGACTTTATGTTGTGGTTGTTGACCAAAGTACAGCTCACACAGGAGCACAGTCTTCAGAAATTACATACAGGTCAATCTCAAGATTTTTCTTACATAGAGAAATTTTGGTGGCCCCCTAAAGAGATTATAAGCAGCACCTAAGGAAAATCACCACTGCCAAAATTATAAGAATTGAGATTTTTTTTCTTTCTTTTTTCTAATATATAATTGGTGCTATGTTTACTAAAGCATCATAGATATTTTAGTTAAGTTTTAGTTTAAGTCAGAAACAAAATGGAAATGCATAGATTCCTTTCAAATAACACAACACAGACGCTTTGCCTTTACTGTTTGTGGACGTTTCACTGGGCCATATGAAACACCATCACTGTGTGCTAAAATAATCTTTAACAATCCATGTAATTATTGAACAATTTCTGATTCATGACATAAAAATTATTTACGGTCAGAATGAAACTAACAGAGTTAATTCTCTGCCCATGTGCACATGATTTAGAGGACAACGCCGAGCAGGGGAAGGGATTTCTGGGTCATTTCTTGATTAGTCTGCAGTGATGAATGGCAATATATGGTATACAACTAATGACAGCACATTCATCAGTTACATGCCATGAATCACACTGATAAGCACCGCTGCTGGTTATGAGAGTCAGCAGCTCTGTGCAGTATTTGAAAACTGTACTGCTGTTAACATAAACAAGAAAGACAAACAGCCTTATTGATGTTACTTTTTTATCCATGCCAGAGATCCATAAGGGGATTATGACACTTGGGATAGGTTAGACATTAAGAGATATTAATTCATTTTGAATTGATCAACATTGATGTGCTGTGAGATGATAAAGAATCTCAAAGTAAAAACCATAAAAACAGAGAAACAGTAGCTTAGCAGTAGATCAATAGATGCAGTTATGGAGTTAAAATGTGTTCCACATGAGAAAAACTAATACTTTTAATACTATTTATTACTGTTTTAATTATTTAATTACTAGCAGCTGGATAGCTCAGTGAGTAACACCCCAGACCTTGGCATGGGAGATTGGTGGTTCAAATCCCAGTCAGGGCACAGGTATCCAGTGAGGACCCTTAGGCAAGGTCCTTAATGCTGCCCTGCCTACCTACCTACCTATATACGTCCCTTTGGAATTGTACTAATTAGCTTAAAGAAAATAGCATTTCTGGTGCCGACTAGCAAGGGTAGCAACGTTTATTGTTTGGGGGCAGTGGCGGCGCAACAGGTTAAGCCCCTGACTACTGATCAGAAGGTCAGGTGATCGAACCCCACTGCAGCCACTGTTGGGCCCCTGAGTAAGGCCCTTAACCCATGACTGCTCCCTGGGTGCTGCACCGCAGCAGCCCACTGCTCCTGCTACTTGTATGTATAGTAGGATGGGTTAAATGCAGAAGTCGAATTTCCCCAAGGGGATAAATAAAGGTTAAATTATTATTATTAGAATGATTTATATTTGTAATTTGCCAAATAAACATGTCTGCTAGACATTAAAGTCTTGTATTTAAAACAGCAGTATCAAACAGTTTTCCTAGTGTGTTTATGATAATAGCAGCAGAGCCTTTTACAACACAGCAGATGACAATCACACACCAAAGCAATGCTAACCAATATCCTTTTGTAGAAATATAGGTGAGCTTCTTAAACTCGTGACTGTAAACTAAAAACCTCTCCTGTTACCTGTTGTAGGGATTTATCATTATTCTCAAAAGATTCAGAGCCTATCAGTACATGTTGTTTATAGTTTTTAGGGCAATGGCTTGTATGTATTTAGCACGTAATGAAAGATAATGACAATTTTGATCACTAATACTGGCATAAGAAGGGTGAGCCTGGGTATTAAGGATCCACTGCTTGTCAGCCTCCCTGCTTTTTCCAATTATCAGTGTTGTCATTTTTTAAAAACTGATATCCGATGAAATCATTCCATTTAAAAATGTGTTATTTTGACTCTAATGCAAGCTTGTGGTATCAAGCAATGTCCCACCCACAGCACTAAGTGGTTGGTTACACGTCACAGGTAGAAATGTTGAATGTTACCCTCTCCTCTTCCTTTTTGTTGTCTGCGTTTCCTTTGTTTTCTAGCTGGTTTGTACATATGTAGCCTTTGCTATTCAACTGCTGACTGTTGATTGTATTCATGTTGAATGCACTGGATGCAGGTTTTTGTTAAATCTCTGGGAGGGCTCTGGGAATGTACGTTGGTGAAAATGTTTGTTAGTTTTGTTTTGCTTTTTATTGTCTCACCTGTTAAAGACCAGGGTATCTCTGTATGCTAGAGGTATTATTGTTCATTGGTGTAAGATCTATATAAAAAAAAGGGAGTATGAAAAAAAGAAACGCAGGAAAAATTCTCCCTCTGCCATAGAATCCACACAAAAAAATTGACAGTCAAAGTTGTTTGTTATTAATTTTCTGTGACCAGTACTTTACGCTCCATACATGTGGAAAGAACGATGAAGAGTTTTAATTTTCTTCTTGGTCTCCCAGAAATATGAATAAATAAAAGTGACATGGCAATTTAATGCCAACTCAGCTTTTTAATCTGGTTTCAGTTTCTGTGGCGATTGTTTATCAGACGATATCATCTGGCAGAGGAAACACTGAAGCTCCTCTCTGGAAGCTTCCAGTTCCAGTAAATGGCTGTTAACGCTTCTCTGTTCTCACACAACTACACCCACAGTTTAATACACTGTCTGGTTTCTGTATTTATCTTACCTCGTTTACTGTGATTAGTCTTTATGATGGATTAAAGAAATTATTTTATAAAATTAACAAGGTTACTGGTGTCCTTGATTACTAATATAATGGGTATCAGGCCTGAAAATAACATTTCAATCGACCCCTTTTTAATATCAACGTATAAAAATGTTGTCTGTGGCAATACAATAAATAATAATATTAGATTATTCACTGCTGAGTTTTGCCTTAATTGAGTATTACAGACATTTTGCTAACAATGGGATGCTTGAAATGAGACTGAACTTATTAAACTGCATGTCATATTTTCAATGTGAGACTGATCAGCTCAGTCTGTCCTCAAACCTGATGTTGCTCGCAAATGAAACTAAATCAGAGATATTAGGTAAATAATGACTAACTAAAGAGTGCACGGATAAAACTTTAAAACTGTGTTACGGCCTTAATGTAGCTGCTTGTTCGGGTCAGTGAGGCCTTTGTAAAGACTTCTGTATGATGAATATTTCTTTGTGGAGAGTAAACAGTTGTCACGGAAAGTTTTTCCTCAGCTGGAGCAGAATGGGAAGCTTCGCACGGAGCTCCAGGCCGAGTTGAGTCTCCTAAAACCCGCAGTAGCTGAATGTTCTCACACCCCGGGTTCATGTCTCATGTCTGTGCCTCTATGCTGTCTGTCGCTAAAACGCAAAACCAGTTGAAAACACTGAGCACAAACTCACCGGACTGATGCTGCTGCTGCTGCCAGGAAGCGGAACCACCTTGTCACGTGACTCAGGGCAGCGCTGCGCATGCGTGTAGCCGAGTGGGCGGAGCCTGTCTTAAAGAAGCAAATTTGAATTTTTAAAAGTTTTAATTGATGTTTTCCCACTAATTAAACTCAAACTCTGCTGAACGAAATGGTAAAATAACCTCCACCTAAATAATGTAGCAAATCATGTAGCAACTGAACTGGAAGGTTAATTTTGCATTTAAAAAGTATATTTATTACTTTAGAAGATTTGATTTTCTACACTTGCTTTTTATTTGACTTGCAACGCTTGCTTTTTTAATCTTTTATCGTCTGTTAAATATTCTGCTCGTCAGTGTACCAAGTCAAATTCCTCCTATGTGAAAATATCTGGCAATAAAACTGGTTCTGATTCTAATTGCCTTTTTTCATTTAACATTTTAATTACCATTATTATCAAGCGTTATTCTTTTTGTATTCATATGTCAAACAAATTTGCATTATCAAAGATACATGCTGAACTCGTAATATGTAACTTTAGCTAAATGCCAAAAATAAATCCCATAACATGTCCCTATATGATGATTATGTAACAGCTGAGCTCTGCCATTCAGATGTGTTTCACAAGGATCTGATTGCAGACACGATGGTGGACGTCAACCATCATGTTGTCTGCACCTCCTCTGTGACATCTGCGATGAAGAATTATGACTGTTAAGCAGGAGGGGATCTGTGAATTAGTCTGCACGTGGAATTATATCTCTGCATCTTATCGAAATACCTATTTAAAAAATATCAAGATCTCACATTGTAAGATGTTGAATTTTCTAACATAACAGTACCAACGGTGTGTGACAACTTCTATCATTTAAAACCTAAGATCAAAGGATTTTTGTTTGTTTGTTTGTTTGTTTGTTTTTGTTAATGTTACAGAACAATAAAGCAAACTGAGTGGCTTGTTTTCTTGCAAAATCTAAAGCTGAACACTAATTCATCCTCACAGAATTTTCTCTTGTTCTTTAATACTTCATTGGCTGTTTTGACATTTTGTACATTATTGATAACGACTGTAATATTGAGAATTTTTGCTAATCTATACAACAGAATAAGACAGTGACTAAATATACTGCTCCATTCTGAAATGTTCACTGTCTCACTGCGGGTAAATTCAGAGTTCCTGACTGTGAAATAAACTATACAATCCCCTGTTCTGCTAGACTTGCTGGTGTGTGCATCTTTGCAGCCAGATTATCCGCGGTGACCTGATCTGTGCCATCATGTTATATAATTATTAGAGCTCTCTGCTGTGTGAGCTGATGAAAACTGTTTGGAAATATTGTGTTTTAATGCCATGTCTGAGTGAGCTTTACATGCTGTTCGTATCACTGTGTTTGCCTTACTTCCAACTGCTTCTCACAGATTACATGTGCTGCTCATGCGGAGGTAATTTCGGCTTTAGTGAGAAATATGTGCAACTAAAAACAGGACACTCACGGAGGAAGACTCATTCATAAATAATGGGCCTTTGGGATATTCAGGCGCATGTGGGATTTCCAAAAATGGTGACTGTAAACACTTTGTCATCCAATTTAGCTCCATAACAGTGACTGCCTTGTAATATTAATGTGTGCATCAGGAGTTATCTTTCTATTTACGTCCTAATGTCCCTACTGTGCAAATGCAGCCTCTCCTATTGTTTCAGGTGGAGGAAGGCAGCTAATCCAAGAGGCAGGAGGAGAATGATTGACTTATTTTGGAGATGCAGGTGAGAGTTACAAGAATTTAAGTGAAATCACAAATAATATGAAGATTCCAAAGATCTCTTACCATGTAACTTCATTAGATGGTGTCTTATGATCTGCTAATTAGTAGTCAACATTCTGCACATGTGGGCTCTGAAAGTGAGAAGTGTTTTTTTCATACTGTGGCTTCCATATGAACAAATCCTCCAAATCCTTGTTTGTTCTCAAAGTTTGCTCTTTATGTTTTATTAATGTGTTGCAGGGGTTTTTCCCATTTTATTGTGTTCCTATTTTGACTTTTCTGCAAAAGTAGATGCAAAAACATTCAGAACATCAAGCAAATATTCATTAAAGCTCAGTTAAAGTCTGGATAGCGTCTTTATGTTCCTGAGAGTTAAACAATAGAGAAAGGAAACACCTGAAAACCCAGTTAACCCTTTAAATCAAATTATAACTTCAAAAAAATCACATTAAATAATAATAGTTTGCAGGATTCAAATAATCTGTTTGGTATATCTCTGTATCTACAAGCATTTAAGATTATTGTGGTCAATTGGTTTATTACAGTATATGGTTGTTTTATCAGGGAAATTTACTTTGACAGTGCATAAATCGTGTAAATACATAAATAACAACAGGCCCTTGGGGGGACAAGGAAAGCACTGGGTTTACAGTATTCAAATCAAGTGCAGCAACATATATCACAATTGATATTAAAGAGACCGGGGTTTTAAAGGTCATGTGTGCCTCTGAAAAAATGAAATGTGCTCTGCAAATAGGAAGAGAGACAGATACACCACGCATAGCTGGCTCTGTTTGTTTTTTATTCCTAAAGGGCATCTTTAGGGTCCCTCCAACATTCAGCTCATCAGGTCTCTACTAACAAACCAGAGCTGTGACTCCGGACTTAAAAACTAACAAGAATCATTGAATGAAAACTGCAACACACGTCCTTCAGACTGTCCTGTTTTCAGAACATATTGTATTTTGCCCGTTGTTCATTTTGACCAACCTCAGTGGATTTAACATAGATGGAATAAACCGAAGCTGTGCCAAGATTTACAAAAAAAAAAAAACATATCGCAACTCTGGGCCACAAACTGTCTCATGACTGCATCCACCTGTCACTCAAAGCAGCCACAGCGTTCATTATGTATAACTTTAAGCCTTCATACAGTTTAAATGGGTTAGTTATATAAAATGTCACTACTGTAAGAGTTGTCATGAATGGGTATATTAGCTATAGAGACCAAAACGTTTTTTGTACCAGGCTGTCACCATGTTTCTTTCTGTTACAAAGTTGGGCATTTTACTATGGGGATCTAAGGGGGTGTGACTCACTTTTGCAGCAGCCTCAAGTGACAATTGAAGGAACTGCAGGTTTTGGCACTTTATTTTTCAATCCCAGAGGTTGTTGCTTGGTCATCACTACTTCATTTTAAGGTTTTCATCAACTTGTTTTCATTTTTACTACAGACAGAGGACCTTCATTTCTTGCACGACCAGCCACCAAAGATAATTTCTCTGAAAAATATAACAATCAGCTGGGTAACATTTCTCTATCTTTGTCATATGGAGGCACAACAACTCCAGAAAAAGCAGACTGACACAGAGTTGACAAATGCTGGTTAGTTTCTGTGATGTTGCCCTGTCTTCACCAGTCTGTCAGGAAACATCCAGCTGGTTTATCAGAGTCAAAACTGTATTAAGTCCAAATGTCGGAAGGTTAGATTACTTTAGAGCCACCAGCAAAAATGAAGCGTGTAGTTCTGGTAGTTTAAGGTCCATATTCTCTGACAAATTGGCATCATTATAACACTTTATATGAAAAAGTTAAACTTTAATGAGCTTAATGAGCCAACCAACAAATACCCGACCCCTCGACTTGCTTGTGGACTCCCTGTCAAGCCATAACGTTCAACCCCCAAAAGTCGAGGACAAATATGCTGTAAAAGCAAAAACTAGAGGTTAAACTAAAAAATAAAATAAAGAAAAACCTAAGGAGGCCTTAAAAAAAGACAGTTTCTGGTTCTAGCTAAGGACAAAGGACTCAACACTGAGGTACAACCGGGTTGCTCAAAGCTTCACTGTGGTAAGTACAGGAGAGAGATTTAGACTCTTTATGTAAAGAAACCAGCTGAAGTGCAGGACTGAGTCAACGTACAGAAGACCATCTCACTGGTATCTTGTCTCTATTGGTTACACTGAACATTATAGTGAATCCTAACTTGTGACCAGAAACACATTTAATTCACCTGTTTTCTATTCTTCGCGTGACACATTCACTTATTTACCAAGAGCCTCATTGTTCATTATTTATACTTATATGTTACCCAGCAGATGTGAACACTGCAATCATCCCTGTGGTGCTTGGATGTAAAGATAAAGGAAAGTGGGAGAATGAAGCTCGATTGCACACGACAGGGAGAATACATTTATGATGTAGTCCTACGGCTGTTTTCCTCATTGTTATGCATACTGTCACGTGCTGTGTGAATGCATTGATAGGGTTCATTTATAATAATGTTTCTTTGTTTATCTGTATGCACACCACATCTAACTGCTGTAATAAATGTAATTATTCAATGGGATTCATACATGTGGTAATCCCCTGCTCATGCTAGGTTTCATCACGTGTCAGCATAGTCCCAGAGTTTGTTTGTATAACTTCTCCTGTTTGACCGAGAAAGAAACACAAAATCACTTCATGAAAATATATAAGTCTCTGTTGCATTTAGGTTAAAATTCTTCTGTCAAATACTGCCAGACATTAAATGATAAATAAAATGTTTCACAAGATCACTGTGTTATGTTGTCATACATACAGCATATTATCTCAAAATTAAACAAAGTAAAATAGCTACACTGTTAAAAGATTTTAAGACTTTAATGGAAAGAAAATAGTGCACCTTTACTCTCACAAGTATGATGTAATGCTGCACACACACACACAGAAGGTGACAGAGGCCTCTCCTTCACCTGAGCTCATTGCCACTGCAGCGATTATCCTGCAGAGTTCGGCCTGCGGGTCAAAGACCTGCTGTCACCACTTCAATAAAGGCTGAGCAGCAGAATGATGGACGCATGTTATCTCCATCATGATGATCCCAGCCTGGTGGTCATAACCTTGATGCATAGAAAGCAAGGTCATGCACAGACATGTACACAACCATGTCCATGACCATGCATGCAGCACAACGTTGGACTCACAATACTGACAGTAACATCCCTCCCTTTGGCATGAAGAAAGCACAGAAAGCTGCCAGTTATCTGCAAATTAAACAGGAGCTAAATATTTTTTTCTTCATTGTGAACACAAAAGGCATGAAGATTTCGATCAGACACACACACACACACACACACACACACACACACATACACGGCATCAGAAATAACATCCAGCCATCCGTTTTCATTCACGCGTCCTGCTGACGCTCTTATCAGGAACAATTAAACGTTTAAAAGGGACGTCGCCACAAATTGCCATTTAATTAATTAGCACTGCAAGAAGCCCACATTACAAGTCATCTTGCAGTAAGGAAGTCGCTACAGGGGACAACATAATAATGAGGGCTGGAAATTATTTTTCAGAAGCCGAGGCAAATGAAGAGATAATCTAATGCAGAGAACATTAGAAGATTTTTTAGCCGTGCTCGCGGCGTCACACTGGAGATGACAATGTCAGTCTGACGGTCGGTCCACCACTTTGTACCAGACTGAAAAAGATCAACAACTATTAGATGAGTTGCATGAATTTTTTGCAGAGATATTCATGATAGTAGGGATGCACAATAC
Source organism: Chromis chromis (assembly GCA_900302755.1). Taxonomy (NCBI): domain Eukaryota; kingdom Metazoa; phylum Chordata; class Actinopteri; family Pomacentridae; genus Chromis; species Chromis chromis. The sequence goes on along the minus strand of OMNN01099623.1, from coordinate 15,546 downwards.
TGGATTTTTTGTAGATACCTGATATATTCCAATACATTTTGACTGATATGCAGATGCCAATACCAATATATGCACATATTTTTAACACCTGATTGCAGAGAAGATCAAGTGTCTCCTGTAGTGGAAAGGACATATTAGCATCTCTACTTTTGTCATGGTGGTCCACTGTGCTGTACATACAATGCTTTCAAATGTATACATTCATTTGGCAAAGAAGAAGAAAACTACCTCAACTTACAAGTAAAACATGCAATAGGTATTTTTAGGTAACATTTTATGTATAGGTAAACACTCAGGGAACATTTTCTAAATTGTTAACTTTTGGCCTGATAGACATGACTGTCGATGCTTAGCTGGGGTTGATGCCGATATTTCACTTGATACTGATGATGCCCCGTTATCTTTGTGCATTCCTACCAGACAATAAATAATAATGAAAAAAATCCTGATGTTTCATTTACTAAATATTGCAGACTCTCTCAGTTTCCAGGCCTTACATTCCAATGATTTTGAACATCACATAAGTTTTTCCATGAAATTTTGACATTTAATGTTTCCAGTGCTTTAATGTACAACCAGATTGCTCTAAAACTAAAGGCATTTCCACCACCCACAACTGTTCAGTGATAATAAGCAAATGTTAGCATGTTAACATACTAAATTGATTTTAAAAATGGTATATATTAAGTACAAAACATCCACATGTTAGCAGCATGACTGAGATCATAATGACATTTGTATTTAGTGCCTGAAACAATACAATTTCTGTGGTGAAGTCTTTCATTTTTTGAGCCAGACAAGTCTGAAATGATGACAGACAGTCAACACACATGTGAAGCTCACAGGAGCTCTATATTAGTTGTATTCCCCTGTGGTGTTGAGTTTCCTTTATGAACCTATAAGGCGGTTTATAGCGAGGGAAGCTGCAGAACTCAAGAAGGAGTTTGTGGTTCATGAGATTTCCAAGGATTTTTTTTCTCCTGCATTTAGTGGATTTAGTCATTGGGCCAGCAGGTTGAAATATAATCCCACAGGCTAAACACAAGCCGAGTATCTCAGTTTGAGGTTTTCCCTCAAGGACATTAACGCCGCACGAGATGAAAAAAAAATCTATTACATAACTGAAGCATTGATAAGGGGGCGCTGTTTATTTCTAGATGGTCTATTTTTAATGAAAGTCATTTTAATTGTACGTGTGTAGTCAGACAGATAAGTGCTGCATGTAGTTTGCATGGCTCATACGCTGCTTTAAATCAGACCCCTGCAGGCACAGATACTATGCACATTTTCTGGATTTACTGTAAATCATTACTCACTCATACACTAACACACATGCACGCTCGCAGGCGCTGCACCATAACTCCTTTAAGCTCCAAGTCAATAAACAATAAACAGTTATATTCAGCACACCTCGGGCATCACTCTGCGCTCAATGAAAGCTTCAGATTTATATCACTGCTATGATTCAGGCCAGAGCGAGGTCAGTCGAAGAGAGAATTTAGAAGTGCAGAGAAAAGATTAGAATCATACACTTAATGAAAAAATAAAAAAAAATCTTCACTCGGTTTATCGCTCGGTGGATGTAAACAAGCATTTCAAGGACAATGACTCTATCTGTTTGCATTAAAAAAGCATATTTCCCTGCTCAGTTCATTTAAACATGCCGTTATCGTGATGAGAATGTCACTGGGACCGGAATAAAAATGATAAGAACTGGTTTTCTCTTATCTGTGTTGCCAAAATGCAGCTTCACACATATAGGGGAATGGAAACTACACATATAGATAAATAATTCCTGCACAGTGCAATACTGCCCCCTGCTAGTGTTAAAGCACAAATGAAGGCTCAGACAGACACATACTTTAGGTATATTATTGATGTAGCACATAATACAAGAAACGTATACAGTACATTCAAACATAAATATGTTCTTTCTATACACACTAAACACGGAAAATACATATGCACACATGACAATATTACATTCTGACATCATAAATACATTTTCTATCTGGCCATAGATGACCAAATACATGTACAACTAAAAACCACCTGTACAAATGCAACATTCAGTTGTGCAAAAGAGAAGCAGCTGCTGCAGGTAGTGGTGATAATGTTGGCAAAAAAACTTAGAAATTCTGGAAAATCTCCATGACAGCGATGGTCGTGCTCTGTCCGAAGATGAAGGCTCCAACTACGATTGTTATGACTCCCCAAACAGTTAAAATCGTCCTGCAGTGAAATCAGGGCATCAAGAGGAACATCAGTGTAGGCGAACAACAATAAACAAATCTTCTGCAAAACAGTAAGTCATAATCTTCTCTCTATTGGTCTTTTCTTTATCCAAAAAATCCTCCAAGTTATAAGACAGTTGATCAAATGTACTCTGTAACTGAAAGCTTGGGGTGGTAGAATATGTCCTCTTTGCCATTTCTGCTGTTTGTTGCTGATTTCTTAATAATTTCTGTCAATGTACCAAGAAAAATACACTACTGTTGTGTATAAGTTAATTATAAAGGTAATATTGATTCATTATTTAGATATTTATTCTCCAGATATGTTCAAATGTAAGTTTGGCTATAAATAAATGTTACTCTTTGCATGTTCAGCTCTCCTTAATAGTTAAATGGACTAATTAATGAGACATTTGGCAGTTGCACACTGTCTGTATTTTCTAGTTAATTACATAGTTCTATTAGCCTATGAGTCTTTACTGTAATGTACACTCACCTGACTCTTGGAGAGACGTTCTCAGTTTGCATTATGAACATTAAGCAAAGACCTGCAACACATAAAAACACACAAGAGTCGCTGTGTTAGCAAACTGCTATCAATCTCACCTTCAATCAAACCTATTTGCATCGCTCCTTCATTACATGTTGATCAATAAATATTTGGAATAATTTTTGTTTAAAAAAGCCATAAAAAAAGGACTTTTGATAACCAAATGGAGACCAAATGATTAATCGAGGAAATTTTTGAATTAAATGTTCATTAGTTGCAACCATAGTACAAAAGTCAGCACAAATGCAGTGCCTATAAAAAGTATTTATCCCGTTTGGAAGTTTTTGCCTTTTATTGCTTCTCAACAATTTATCATTTAAGCTTTTTTGACATGAATTTACAAAAGAATAGTCTTTCATGTCAAAGTGAAAACAGATTTCTACCAATAAACATCAATTCATTAAAAAGTATACAGAGTAAAATAGGTTAGGAAGGGATATTCAGTAAATGGGAAATTTTCGTGTGTCCATCCCCTGACTTATTTTTTCCAATAACAGTTTCACATAGTTGTTGTGAGAGTTTATAGTCTTCGTGGTGTAGTTGTATCCAGGACTACTGATTCACCATGACAGGACCTTCCAGGCGTTTATACTATAATCACTTGAGACACATTCACTACACTAATTGGCTGCACCTGTGTTGAATTACGTGAATCACTTTGAAGGGGGTGAGTACTTATGCAGTCACTTATTTTATGTTTTATATTTTTAATTATTAACATTACTTTGTAAAAAAAAAAAAAAAGGGGGGGGTGAATACTTTTTTATAGTCACTGTATATGCCACATTAATGCAAATGTTAATATGTTAATGACAAACGCACACATGTTAAGTTTGTTCATACCAGGAAAGATAAAGATGAAGAAGGCGCTGATTCCTCCAATGACACTGATGACCTGCCCCATGTCGGGGACAAACATGGCAATAAGGAGAGTAAAAGTGATCCAGACCACAGTCAGAACGACTCTGCAGCGACTCTCAAACGAATGAGTGACGATTCCTCTGCGACGTCTTTGAACTCGTAACATCAAGTTCAGGACAACAGATCTGTTCCACAAAGAGACACAACATGGCTGTTAACACGCACATAAAAACACACAACACAAAGCATTCCCACTGTGCTGTGGCTTACCTCCCCAGAAGAAGAATGATAGGATAGATGGTGATAATTGAAAATCCAAAAAGTAGTCTGGAGATGATCATGACCACATCATTTCCTGGATATGACATCAGAATATCAGAGGCGACTGCTCGTCCAAACGTCATGAAGCCGTAAACACCTGGAGACGGACAGAGGGGATGAGATTAGCAGTTTTGAGGCAAACACATAATGCACATAGAATGATGCTTTAGAGGTGAACTCACCAGTTAGAGTGTAGATGAGTAAACAGAAGAACATAGAGAGCACAGAGATGACCACCCAGTGGGAGAGCTTCTGGTTCTCCATGCTGCTGTAGATCGCTATGCAGGCTTCATGGCACTGCAAACACACAGTCTCTTTATTTTGTGTTCTATGACCTGATTCTTTCCATCCATGTGATGCAGTTAAAAGCACAAGAAAACGCTTGTAAAGAGATGGTGAAGGTTTGTTGTTTGCTGAACGTTTTGAATAACTGAATGTTAAGCGTGTGTAAGTCAGGCGTCAAACTCCTGGGCTCAAAAACGAAGCCAACTCAGAGGTTTATGCAGTTTATGAAATGGCCACTCAAGGCAGACTCCAAAAGTCAATCCTCATAGACCCTCATGTTAAAATGTCCAACATTACAGCAGAAATAAACATGTTTACAGATTGGTACAAAAGCGATTGTTGTCTCTGCAGTTACTGTTGTTGTTCTTGAAAACTATATGGGAGTTGCATTTTTACATAACTCACTAATTTAAATTGTATTGAGACTTAAAGTTAAGGGGGATAAGCATAATTAGGGGGGATAAGTACTTTGAGTGACAGGTGGGTGCCGTCACGGGACAGTCCATGGCTCATTTTTGGATTAGATGGGAGTTGGGCAGAATCAGGAAATGTCAAGATGGCGACGCCGGAGCCACCATACTGACCCACTGAACTGCTGTTCTGCTGTCACTGCTGCTGACAGGAAAGCTGCGGGTGATGTCAAGGAGGATTAACCCAGCTTTATATACAGTCAGTGGTGCAAGGAGTGTCGATTTTCTGATGTCTGGATTAAAAAATATCAGCACCCATGAAAATTACTTTGTTTATTGTAAAATAATTTTGCTGACAACTATTTTTTCTCATTAAAAGTGACCTGATTGTCTATCTTTTCTCCTTTCTTGCAGAGACTGAGGTTTTTAATTTACAAGTGTGAGAGTGAAAGAGATACACTCTTCACAGAGGAAGGAAGCTTCTTTGATCTAATGGTCTCTGCACACCAAGATATACCTTATATGTAGAAACATGATAATAATGTGCATAGAAACCATATAGGCGTTGAATATATTTTTTTAAATCATTACAATGATGCCCATTAAAATCTGGCAGGAAAGCTAGGAAGAGAACAGAAGAAACTTAAAAGTAATATGAACAGCTAGTATATGGTCTATTTGGCCTTGTGCATGAAGGTGATTCTTACCTGGAAGCCAAAGCAAATGGTTGGTACGACACTGAACATTGATGCCCATGAACTCACACTGAAAGACATACACACATTTACACAGTTACTGATGATAACAACAGCTGCATAAATGCCAATGGTAAATTCTAAATGCACACAGAGGTACTGACCCTTGGCTGTGCTCTGGAGTTATTATGACAGTGTGGCTGTCCATCAGGTAATACTTGACGATCACTGCCACACACAGATACGTAGCCGCCAGCGTCCCCAACACACTGACATGAAGAGAAACGGTGAACTCAAACAAACATTTACACTCGGTCGGATGTCTATCTGAACACAGGTAAGTACTGAGTACCTTGTGTATTTCTGGATACCGATTTCTTTGGGAATGGACAGTGGTAGGATGATGACGAGGCACATGATGAAGAGGGCAAATCGCTGGTCAGTGTACCAGTGATACGGCATCTCCCCTTCACCGGACCCAGTCACCGTCTCATATAAAGAAATACACACTGGAGAAACAAAAACAGAGTCAAAGTGATTGTGTTATTTATCTGCTGCAGCATGAAGGCATCAGTAAACAGCACAGCAACACAGAACATCCAGTCCCAAAGGGCCGTCTATATTTACAAAAGACTCATTTACATTTTACATTCTGCTAAACAAAGTGTTTTATGGTATTTTAATGGCAAGATGAGTTCCGATGCTGGTGGCTGAACATACAGAAACATGAGGATTCCTGTCAATGTTTTTGTCCTTGAAGATATCTCAACATGTGTGTTTGTAAATCACATCAAATGCTCTATTTAACATTGGAACAGAGCAAAACCATTGGAGGGATTTGAAGGGTTTCAGATGTACTAAACGGCAGAGGAAAAACTAAAAAGGGATGCATTATTACTCCTGGTCACATGTTTAGCCGAATACAAGCAGGAATGAAAATTAAGCTGTGGAAATAGCTGCTAAATTAGTTACCTTGATACCAAAAAAAATAAAAAACACATTAGAAGCCAATGTAAAAACAGAAAAGGCCTTCATCATTAAAAACTGAACAAGGAATAATGATGTGAATAATGAATATTTGTCCTTGCTGTGTGAGAATGCAAGCACACATAGTTTATTTTCGTTGTTTATAGCAGTTTGGTACTCACAACTTTTAATTTGTTTGTATATGCTGCCCTTCATCTTGAACTGTGTTGTATCTGTCATTAATTTACCATCTTTTATTCAGGTTTGTCTTTTAGTCATTGTGTTTTACTCTGTGTTGTGGATTGCAGCACTTTGGTTCACTCTAGTTGTATTTAAATGTGCTTTTTAAATACATGTGACTTGGGAACTGGACCCGTGAGATGTGATTTTTTATTAAAGTTGCACTTGACTACGCAGCTTTGTACTTCAAATAAATAAATAAAAAAGTGTCTGACTCATCTGCACTCACGTTTCTCCAGTTGGTCCTGCACCACCACCAGGAAGGCGACACTGATCATGAAGAGGTTGAAGCAGAAACAGACCTCACAGAGTTGTCCCACGGCTCGTCCACACACCTCGCTCACCACATCCTGATACGTCTTCTGCCTGCTGATGGACGACGCATAGCCGAGGATGACCAGACCGCTGATGAGGAATACCAGAGATACCTGGAAGAGACGAGCTCAGAGCTAATCTTCATTCACAGACCAGGGTGATATTTACACAAACAAGCACATACATCAGGGACAGATAATGAGACGATGAGGCCCTGAGCACAGACGTGTAAAAGGTCCCTTGTCTTTCCTCTCCTCGTGATCAGAAACACATGTCAGAGATAATAAAGGACATAGGATGACATATTCAAAATGCTTGTTTTTAGTAACCCAAAGTCCAAAACCCAATGAGTTTAATAATATAGAAGTTCACGGTATCACAAATATTAACATCTGTAGAGCTGGAACCTATTAAGTTTTTGCATTTTGGCCCCCAGAAATTTAAACTATTGGTTGATTATTTAAATTTTAATGATAGTCAACTCATTGATTACATGTTAAAGCTCAAATTCTTTCTAAAGCTTTCTGCCACTGCAGCTCACAGTAGGAAATTATACCAAATATAGGAAAAATCTGTGATGCAACTGCAAAAAATATACTGTTGCAAAAGTAATTAAGCCAATTCTTCTACTTTTGGTGATATTACTGTATCCAAAGTAAATTTTATTACGTATCACACACTGATTGGTGTTAGTATCCAATATAAAAGAGCAAAACATGTGAATGAGACACTGAGTTCTTGGCCCCTGACCTCTTGGGCCCTTTCCTGGAAAGCATACAGTTGTCCATCCATGACACACACACATTTTGTTGTGACCTGTCTGCAGTGCAGTGAAAGTTCAGGTCTTCACCTAAACTGGAAGCTTCATTAGAGCTCACCTGTGAAAAATATGTGCCTCTTTCACACCCAGGAGACAGAGACAGGGACGGTGAGTGTTTACTGTGCAGGTTGGAGGCCTGCAGCCAAACTAAAACACTAAACACACACACCTTTTCAGCTCAACCTAATAAAACTAATGAATCTGCAGTTTAAAAGTTCCACGTTGTTCCTTAGAAAGCACATTAAGATTCAGGGCACGACCAGGGCTTTTTATAGCGAACTTACCAGCTCCACACTGATGGCGGTGTTCACTCCTCCAGCCTTCTGGAAGGCCCAGGGGAAGTTGAGCAGTCCGGCTCCCAGCGCCGACTTCAGCATGATGAACACAGCGCCAAATGAGCCGAGCCGAGGAGGGTCCGAGTGGGACGCAGAGCGGGCCAGCAGGCTGATGCTCTCCCGGGCAAGTTCCTCCATGATCCTGAATCAGATCCCTGACTGACAACACCAGCACCAGAAGAAAAATGAATCCTTTGTGAACCACTAACTTAGAGTCCAGGGGTTTGGTTTGCTCCCTTTGTGCAGAAGTAAACCTGATGATGGTAGCTGTGCCATATATAGACCTATAGAGGCACACACACACGACCAACGTGGTCTAATTGGACCTTTTGAGTCCTGAGCATTTCACTCTGAGGTGACACATTTGTCACTAAAGTGTGTATGTTTGCTTGTGTCCGCTCTCCCCGTGCCTTTATGTCTGCAGAAGAAGCAGCTGACCTTCTAACATATTATGCATTTTGTGAAATATCATAAGATATGTCAAAGATTAGATGTACACTCTCTAAACAACCAATCTAAAACCATAAGAAGGCAGCAGACAAGAAACATGTCAGATGTGCGATGGCAACATGGCCAGATTAACTATCTAAGTGGCTCCAGGGCAAAAATCCCTCTGGACCCCTTGTTCAGGGTAACTCATGCTTCACAAAGGGAAGCATGACGTAAATCTCGTCAGCCACCCTGCAGACCCCTTCTTTTGCAAAGCAAAATTTGTGATCGCACTGCAAGCACGCCAACTGCAAATGTGCCAGTAAAATATAGTAAAACAAATGCTTATCATAAAGAGAAACTGTACGGGGAGATTCTCCATCACTCGCACCTTAATCATTTATCATTATAAGAGTTGTAATTGAAGTAGTTGCTGTCAAACTTTGAAGGTGTTTTGTATATACTTGCTTTCCATTAACAGTGTTTGGACACTGTTAATGGAAAGCACAGCGTGAAGTTCTAAATTCTCCAGAAATCCTGTGCTAGGCCTGCTCACTGTGCTCAACACACCTCTGGAACAACTACTGTACCACTATTAGCTACTGTATCCTGTAAAAGGTGCAAAGACACACCCAGCCTTTCAGAAAACATCTAGAAGAGCCCCATGTGTTTTTCTGTGTTTGACATGAGGGCCAATCTATCTGTCTATTGTAGTATAAATAGGCCTGCATCTTCTGTCTGCTTTCAAAGCCTGCATCGGTCTTCACACACGGACACGTAAAAGCATGAATCAGATTTACTGTGTGATAACTTTATTCAACACCTATTAATTTAGGAACATGCACCAATAGTAAGTGCAAAAGTGAAGTAATAGAATGTCCTTAAACTCGATTTTGACAGCAGGACCTTTTCATGACATCACAAAGTTGAGAAAAAGGGGTCTGGATTATGACTTCTTCAAACATGTTGTTGAATAACAGGAAAAAGTGTATTTTCACAGTCTTTCCAGGGAGACACTTTGACAATGTTGCAGTGAGTTGTGCACATGAAACATACCAGATATAATCAGGAGGAAAAGTAAAACATTCTTCCTTCTCTTCCACACCATTGGCCAATCATGGCTTGAAATGGGTGTGAAAGTCAGATCTTCAGTTTCAGATGATGACTGACACAGACACCCACTCCCCGATGTCGAAAAGGTATCAAGGAAGGGGGTTTACGATGCTATACTACCATCCGACATGGGCAGCGCTGTGTCAGTGCTTATTGACCGAAAGGTTGAAACCTCAAAACCACTAAAGCTGCCACTGTTGGGCCCTTGAGCAAGGCCCTCAACCCTATCAAGGCCTGCAACGCAAGTCTTATTTATCTGCTGGAAAGCACTTTAGCTCAGCCTCATTTGTTTTAAATGTGCTATATAAATAAAAGTGACTGCACTATCTGCTCCAGGGGACCGAACCTGCTCTCTGACTCCAGCTTCCTAACAAGCTGTGACATGTGAAAAAAATAATGTCACTGTTTCTGCTTCAGTTTGGATAGATCATAAATCCCACATAAATCTCAAAAATCTCCCAAAATGTTTTGGCTTGTTTATATTTCTTTAAACCAATCACAATTGTCTTGGGCGGTGCTAAGCCCAGGATGCAGGAATGATGTCCCTGTAAAATAATGTCAGAAACCTGCTTGAAAAATGAAGCTTTTGGGGCAAGCATGCAAGAACAGCTAATGTAAACAATCAGCATTCTCTGTAGATCTTTACAACCATTCACCAAGAGAAAGAAGCAGGCCTGCCTTAATGCACGATTGCAGTCTTTGTCAAAATGTGCCATTTTCAGCATGTAGGCTGCTGCTCAGAGGTTGCTGTTTTTTCCAGTAGTGAAGACAATTTTGAAAACGGAACACCCAGGTAGTGGGAGGGAAGAAGAAAGCTTTGTATAAGTATATGGCCAATAGCAGACTAATACCAACAGACAACATACTTTGAATCACATTAATACACATTTGATCTGCAAACAAGAGGAACAAAACCAATAAGCAGCAGGGTAACTGCAGGGAAAAAGGCAGACTATCATCTATCTGTAATAATGTAACAAGCCTCAGTGTTATGGATTTGTGTTTACTAAACATAAATTAAGTGTACAATCTGTTCAGTATATCTGAAACCCTGAGATTGGATCATTAAAGATTCGCAGAAAAACACCTTCAGTGGGAACAAAATCGGATCAGGCTATTGATTTCATATTTATTTTATGTATTGCTCACAGAATCATACATGAAGAGTTGTTGTGCAGCTTATACAGGGCTGCAGCACATACGTCACGGTGAAGTAAAATCCTTGCAGTATGGATCGGAAAGTACAATGTCCTACACGTGGAATACATAATCCCCAACATGTTTCATGCAACGCACCATCTGCTACAGAGCAGAGAGCATCACTGGCTTCAGAGGGGATGACAGATCCAAGTTAAGAACAAAAAAAGAACTCTTGTTGTATCTCAACGCTTGAACAGCTGTGCACTGAATGAGGGCTGTGGGGTTCCTTAAAAAGACTTCATGGTGACGCTGCAGATTTTCTCCACTACTGTATATGCAGGACAAGGAGAGATTAGAGCGAACAGGAACATCAAGGTGTTCTGGGACAGTTCAGAGACTCAGCATGTGATCCTCCACTTTTCTGTACTTTTTTCAGAAATATGTAATATCTAATAGTTTTAAAAAGCACCCTTATCTTATTTTTAAGGAATATACCCAGTGGATCATCATGACATTATTTTGTAAAATGCTGTTCAAGAGACTGAAACAAGACATACAGTGTGCAGTTTTTTGATCTTTCCTTTCATTCTTTCACAAAAAATGCAATTTTCCATTTGCTAATGTTTAAATCACTGAAAAAAAGTTCACAAGCTTGAAGTCAGGCTAATCTTTATTTACTTATCTTCATTAGTTAGTTGTCTTTAATTGGTTAAATACATATATTATAAAGATAGGGAGACTTTTTCTGTCTGGTCTGTACTGCCTTTAAATTCTGAGTCAAACTTCAGTAACACCTCTATACACCGATCAGGCATAACATTATGACCACCTGCCTAATATTGTGCTGGTCCCCCTTATGTGGTCAAAAATGCTCTGAGCCATTGGGCATGGACAAGAGGACCTCTCAGGGTGTCCTATGGGGTCTGGCACCAGGACGTTGGCAGTGGATCCTTTGGCTACTCTGGCTTGTGCAGTGGGGCCTCTGTCAATCAGACTTGTTCCACTGCATCCTGTTGATGCTTGATCAGAATGGGGTCTAGGAAGTTTGGAGGTCAAATCAACATCTTGGGCCATTGTCATGTTCCTCAAGATGTTCCTGATTGTTTGATGTTTTTGCCATGTGGTGTGGTGCATTTTCTTGCGGGGGTAGACCAGTGACATTTGGGATTTTTTTTGCATGAGGGAGTGCGCTTGTTCTGGGACAATGTTTATTTGGGTGTCTAAGTCTCATCAACACGGATGTTAAAATCCAAGGTTTTCCAGCAGAACACCACATAGTACCAATATGATCAATGTTATTCACTTCACCTGTCAGTGGTCATAATGTTGGTGCTGATGGGTGTATGTTGTAATGTAAAAATCAACCCAGGTCTGATGTCCAGTCAGGTGCAACAGTTTTTTCCTCAGTGTCCACGGTGACCTGCCATGACGGACTGCTGTATAGAAAATCAGACTTCATGTCCAAATCAGGCTTTTAATCAGGCTTTTTTGATTTCAGACCAATCAAATACCACCATTTTGTAAATAAATCTGCAGCTGGAATCAGCCGTTTACATCTAAAGTTGTAAAAGAGCACTATTCAAATTAGCCATGAAACCTGTGAACTTGAGGTGATCTGAAATTTAATCAGTGAATCACATGAATCTTTAAAGTCCAGCTGACTTTCAGTGACCAGCACAGTAACTTAATAAATTCAGCAGACTGCAGAGATGAAGTTTTCACCTGTGACCCTCAGCTGTCACACCTGCTCACTTCATGACAATGCTGACACGACAACTTCCAGCACTTTGAGCACACTAAGATTGTTTTGAGGCACAACCTGCTCTACGGTGGACGAATAAAGACAGATTAATCCACTCGTGACTCTGCTCTTATGAAACAGCTTAAGAGTATTAAGATCACACACACACACACACACACACACACACACACACACACACACACACACACATACACACACACAATATTCTGACACAACGACAGATCATTTCAAGAAGTTGCAATCACTCTTAAAATAACTAAGCATTATGTATGTTAATATAGCTTTAATTTAAATTTTTGTTGGGTAAAAACCAGAGTGAAACGAAGTGGCATATGCAACTTTCTAATACTGAGAAGACATTAAAATAATGCAAAACTACAAAATAATACAGTTAACACACTGGTAATGTGAACACCAGTGAATGAAACGAAGTGTGTGTGATAACAGAGCTCGATCAGTATCAAAGAAAGGTTGTACAACATTAATAAACATTCATTTACAAGAATGAAACTTGGGAAACACTTCGAAATGCCCCACATCCTTTTTCCACTGCTGACTCATAAATATATTCACTTGTTTTACTTTGAAATTCTTTTTGGTACTCGGTAAATATCTATTGTATTACTTTGTCATGTGTTTTATTGAGATGTCCGTGCTCAGTTATGTATACTTATCTTTAAAGATCATTTTTTGGCATTTATTACAGTGACAGTGGAGAGAGACAGGGAATTTGGGGGAAAGGGAGAATGGGAATGACATGCAGTAGTGGTCTGGAACAACCAAGAATCAAACCAGGGACTGAAGGCATTTGCGCCCTTGTGGTATGCACCCTTACCACTCGGCTAACAGATCACCCCTAGCTATGTATGCTTTTTAATTGCCCCACAAGGGACAAATCAAAATATTAAGTTGATAAAGTTAAACTTATTCATTTAAAATACAAAAAACAACTTCTTTAAAGCTGGAAAACTGTGTGAAATGGCTCAGTTTTAAACAAATGATAACATTTAACATCACATCAAACAGTCCTTCCACACATGAATCTCATTTTCGTTAAACCGGTCAAACGAGTTGATGAATTAAACCCGCTGCACACAAAAAAAACACAGTAATAATTCTGTCCTCTGGGTCACACCTGATTGGATCACAAGCAGATCTGAACACCTGGCACTGCAACATCCCTGAAAATCTCCTTTGTCCTAAAATCATGTGGCATTACTGATGAACTGCAGTGGTGGTAAAATAAATAAATAAAAGTGTTTATGACATACATTTGTTCATAACGGAGGGTTTTCTTTTTCAGCTGAGTAACCTCAGTAAGTAAAAATGATCTTTCATTTTCTCTTACATTGTTGCTGTCACTCTGGCCTACTTATTATAAAAAGTGAATTTAATCACAGCCAGTTAAACACGTGCAGTTGTTCCTCTGATCTTAAGGGACACAGATGAGCAGCTACCGGTATGCTTGATTTAAATATTCTGTCAGAATGAAAACAAGATCAAGACATACGATAATCTGAACATATTTAGTTTATGCTTATGTATGTGCCCCACCTTGTCCACATAAGAAACACTGAACAAATGTTTCATAGTGATCCAGTTATTGAAATCCTTATTTTAAGATCAACATGTGATCACGATGAGTCTGACTTGTACAGAGTGTTTACCCTCATGTGTTTGGATTGTAGGGGAGCAGGACTCTGACGACCAGCTGGCATCATTCTGATTAATAAACAACTAATACGGGTTACTAACTCCTGAGCAGAACTAGCAGCGTGCTGCAGACAGGGAACAACAGTGTGATGAGGGTGGCGCTGTGATGCTGTGTTTGCCCTTTCAGTGTCTCCTGGTTGGTCTGGTCTGAGGTGGGGGGGCTCTGGGGTGCAGGCACGGTGCTGGGTGTGACGGTGGTGCGACTGGCGCACATGGCGTAGAGGTTTCCAGAAAACTGCGTCTTCCTGGACTCTTGTCTCAGAGACTCCCAGACAGCTGCTGCATCTCCAGGACAGCCGGCCAGAGCCGAGTTGGCACAAACATGGAACGCGTTCCAGGACCTTCAAGGAACCAGGACAGGAAGAAACATTTGAGTTAAGTGCAGAAAGGCAGCACCTGTAGTGAAGCAGGACTGTATGTAAACATTAATGCAAAATTATACAGTAATGACATTAAATAGAGTTAACACCCAAGTAGTAGCTAAGGGGTTTTTAACATTCCTAAAAAAAATTGCTGCAGTGTTGTACAGGTGCACTGCAGGACCCTGTGACATCACTGTTCTCTACAGTTACAACAGAGCAACACTTTGACTCCACCAAATAGAAACAAACTGAACAGATGAGGTGGAAACAATGGATTCTAGTCCAGTGTCAAATTACTCTTTTTCTAGTTGTAAATTAATATCATTAATTACTATTTCAATGCACAGTATGTCATCTCTGCCACTGGGGGGTCTCTAAGTCAAGACAGTAGACATTGGCAGATGATGAGGTGAAGTAGCATGAGATCACTTAGGTGTTGTCTTCACCACAGTTGGTAATAAAATCTGACGTGACTCAAGCAGAAACTGTGTACATGGATGAGGTCATGTGTTAAAGTTTTATTCCTATTATGTTTATTTGTTAGCAGATTTGACTGTCCACTCTCATAAACATAATGGTTCGTAAATGGTTCTTCAGAAGGCTCTCTGGGTCTTCATAGTACCAACACCAATTTAAAAACCTCTTTATTTATTATATAGTTCTTCATGCACTTTATGTGATGAAATTAGTGCTGCAGCTAATGATTGTTTTCATTATCAATTAATCATTTGGTCTATAAAACATCAGAAAACAGTGAGAGATAGAATAGAATAGAATAGAATAGAATAGAATAGAATAGAATAGAATAGAATAGAATAGAATAGAATAGAATAGAATAGAATATTCCTTTATTGATCCCCCATTGGGGGAAATTCCAACTGTTACAGCAGCACGATAAAGAAATAGCAGAAGTGCAAGAAAAAATGACAATAACAAATAACAATAATTAAATAATAAAATAGAATAAAATAAGTATGTACATAGAAAAAAGTAGC